>BJBW01006981.1:87404-100901 GCA_004320125.1 Scolopax mira | reverse complement strand
CTTTCCTGTAGCCCCCTCAGGTACTGGAAGGCCGCTATTAGGTCTCCCTGGAGCCTCCTCTTCTCCAGGGTGAACAACCCCAGCTCCCTCAGCCTGTCCTTGTAGCAAAGGTGCTCCAACCCCCTGATCGTTTATGTGGTCCTCTTCTGGACCTGCTCCATCATGTCCATGTCCTTCTTCTATTGAGGGCTCTGGATCTGCTGGCAACACATCTCTTGGTGCAGCCCAGAATGTGATTGGCCTCCTGGGCTGCAGGTGCCCACTGGCTGCTTTCCAACACCTCATCCCCCGGTCTGTATTGATAGTGAGGATTGTTCTGGACAAGGTGCATAACCCTGCACTTGCTCTTGTTGAGCCTCATAACCTGTCCAGGTCCCTCTGGATGACATCCCATCCTTCAGGGGGACAGTAGTCAGGCTTCTACCAAACAACAGGATGACTTCGCTCGGTCCAGCCTGTCATGGCAAAGAGATGGAAGTGCAGAGAAACTACAGGTGTCTGCCACCTCCTTACGGTGTGATCCCCTGCCTGACTTTTACAGGACTTAATCTGTAAGGTTAAGTGAAAGGAAAACAGTAACTAGGAGCATCTCTTCATATGTATGTTCTTGATTGATTGTTTTTGCTTTTATTACTTGCTGTCTTGAATGAGACTCCTCACCTATTAAAAAAAAGCCTGAAATACTGGGATATCTACTGTACTTATTATAAGCTATTTTCATTATCTGATTTTAAACATCTTGATTAGAGACTATATAAACATGTTCACTGAAGGTCTTTCTTGGGTTTATGTATACCTAACTTGCTGTCGGACTCTGTGCTTCTATTTCTCTTCTAGTCCTCCTGAATTACTGGTCTTTATACTCACACTCTGCTTTTAACATCTGTAGATAAGATGAGGAAGCATCGTATTTTCTTTTTACTCCTTAGTTCTCCAATAGCCTTAATTTAATCAGGGTAGCCACTCCACAGTTCAGCTGTGCATACCCTGCTATATGCATTAAATTGCTTTAGTCATTTTCATCTTTTTGAGTTGAAAAAAAACAGGGAAACTCACTTATAAGAGAAGAATACACAGTAGAAGGACAGAACATCACATCTCAACAAAGCTCTTACCTTCTGCCTCACCATTTTCATGAGATTAAGGGAAAAGATTGTAAGGAAGCTAGTTAGGGGTGGGGGGGTCTGTGTTTTTTCTTACCTATTTCTTCATCTTTTGTTTCGTGGACACTGGCTAAAAAGTCCTTTTCAACTTTCAGCACTTCTTCCTGGCAATGACAGGCTGCATATTTTTCCAAGAGATTTTTATTCAAGTCAATAAACGCCCTACCCCACTTAAATTTCCTTAGAAGAATGGTGGCCAGGTCTGGGAATCCTGCAACAGAAAATAAATGATTGGTTCCTTTTTCAGTGTGAGATTTCACAGAGATCACAGGTTTCTTGGTTCAGTACATACACGTGTATTGCTACAATAATGAAATGTTTGCCAGAATTTTTTTCAGTGTTCAGGGATTCAGGCTTTTAAAAAGGTTAAAAATATTTTCAAATTTGAGTTAACTTAAAATATCTAACTGAATCCAAGAAAAGTTTCTTAGTCTTTTAGTGAGTGTTATATAAAACCACTTTGTACAGGTAACAAACGGCTCAGGCTCCAGCTCCCACAGTCCTTCAGTGGGAGCAGTTGTACATACAGTAATTTCAGAAGATAAGATTTGTGTGCAGTACAAGTACAGTAGAGCACATCCCTTCAATTTGCAAAATCTTTTTGCAAAACATCACAAGAGGGGGCAATTTTTGTTTTAACCAGACCCCTCCCCTTTATCAGGCAGCTGTTACCTCTCTCAAGGCACAAGTGCCTCAGTGTTCACCCTCTGGCTTTTTTTTAAACAGTTTTTCTAACATCAAGTGCCATCCTGACAAAACCAGGATCATCAGTTTGTGCATCCTGTTCAAAATCTGACCTGAACACCCTACAGATACCTCGATGCCACCAGATACAAGTACTTGGAAGAAACCCAGATAATCTGATCCCAAACTCAACAGCGTGACGGCCAGTGGGACGGCATCGCTGTTTGTTGTATCACAGAGCATTTCTTCTGATTTTTGAGGGATGTAAGAATTGCTGGTGACGTGCTTCCCCCCAGAGACACCTCAGCCTACCAGCAATGCAAAAAGCTGCAGCAAAAGCCTCCACGCAGGACAGCTTGCAAGGGCGACCGTAGTTGATGGGATTGGCAGCCACCAGGTAGGGCAGCAGCCGCGGGTGACCTCCTCTCATTCTCTGAAAGGGAGTTTCTTCTAGTTTGGCCCAAGAGCAATCTATGACTGCAATTCCACTCTGGGCAATGACATGCCTGAAAAAAAAAGAAACATTGCTGTAGTTAAAAATTCGTATCATCGTATTGATAGAGCAAGTTAAAATGAGAAAGTGAGAATTCAAATCGCCACTTTATGCTGGCAAGAGATTTGCATACAAGTCCCCCTTCTGTCAATCAAAAGGCATAGGTTTTACAATTATCTAAAATACAGATGTAATGAGAAAGAATAATAATGTGCTTTGCTGCTGAACACCCAGGTGGCAAAAAAAGTTTATGTATGTTTCAGACTGAAAGTGCAAAATTCTAGGTTTAAAAATGTGTCAGAAGAGTGGTTGATAGTAACATTCAAATTCTTTAAGAAGTACACCATGGTTCAGATTGAGATTGTCCCACAGCTTCTAGAGACTAATCTTTTCTCTGAGTAAATCCATCTGTGTAAAAATTGTGCAGGCACATTTGGAGAAAGGTCTCAGCATTTCCCCCAAATACATTTTCTGGTTACTGTGCTGTGTGGCCCAGCCAAAGAACTTGAATATGGAACCATAAAAGCTGCAGTAACTTTCATCCCAAGATTCTAAACAAATTAACCTACAAACCACACGCTTTGATTTCTCACTGGTATCTGCAGATGCTTTTTTTCACCCAGTACCAGCTGAGTAAAAAATGTCTGATTTAATAAGCAGGCTCCATTTCTCATGTTCGGGCATCAATGCGGTGTGAACAGAAGGACAGACTCGTTCTGCAGCACCGATTTGGCCACCAGTCGGCAGTTTAAGGCCAACATCCCACCACCGCAGCCTTGGGGCCCGGGGGGCTCGCCCGGCCCCGGGACCTACCTGTCGGCGGGGGAGACGCACTCGGTGGCCAGCGGGCTGAGGACCAGCCCCGGGAACCGCTGGCGGAGCCGCAGGGTCCGGAGCAGCCCTTTACGGGCCAGTTTCCTCCCGGTGCATTTCTTGGGATCGCAGTGTCCGAGCTCCCACATGGCGAGGGGGCAGGGGAACTTCCTCGCCTCCGGGTCGCCCGCCTCCTCGCCCTCCAGGCTAGCTGAAAACAGCAGCCATTAGCGACCATTAGCGCTCGCCCCCGCCGCCCCACCAGGTCCCGCCGGGCCCGGTTCGGAGCCCACCGCCCCTCCAGGTCCCACCCGGCCGGGCCGCGGGCTGCCCTCACCCCTCAGCGCGGCCTCCGCCTCCGCCGCGAAGGTGTCGAGGCCGCGACGGCCTCCCCTCCGGCCGCCCCTCCGCCGGTCAGCCCGCCGGCCCCGCTCCATCTCCCCGCGTCTGGGCGGAGCGGCCGCCCCTGCGTCCCGCCGCCCTTCCGTTTCCAGCGGAAGAGGCGATGGCGGCCGCCCGGCTGTTGCTGGTGGCGGCGCTGGGCGCGGCGCTGGGTGAGTGGGGGGGACGCGGGGGGGGTGGGGGTGTCTCGGTGGGTTCCGCCCGCTGCCCCCGGTAACCGCTCTCTGCTCGGCAGGTCTCTTCGCCGCCGCGGGGAAGATGAAGATCGTGGAGGAACCCAACACGTTCGGGTAGGCGGCCCTTCCCTTCCCCCCGTCCCGCACCGTCCCGTCGCGTCCCGGTGGTGGGATCACCCCGGGGGTGTCGGGGCGCGGGAGGGTGTAACAAGGCCCGGGGCACAGCTCCGTCTGAAACGTGCAACTCTCCTTCTTTCTGAAAGGCTGAATAACCCGTTCTTGCCTCAGACGAACAGGCTGCAGCCGAAGGTGTCCCCGTCCGCGGTGTCGGGTACGTGCGGTACCGTTCCTCTACGGTTCCCATCGTTCAGCGACAGCCCCTGGCAAAATCCCCTGCCCTGACTGTGAGCAGACAAAGACTAACTTCACTTCATCAGCATCATGGAAAATAGGAAGAGGCAAATACATTTGACTGTGCTCCTGAAGGGTTAAAATCTAGATTAACCTCTTTGGTCTCAGAGCTGGTTTTTGTTGCAGTGCTATCCAGATGTTTTATTCTCTGTCTTTTGAGTCAGTATAGATCCTTCTTATCCTTACTAAAAACTTTTTCTTTTTGACCTTGAAACAATACCTGGCATCCTTGAGATTGCCATATAAAAGTCATCCCATCATCTGGTAGTACTTATAAAATTATTTTTAAAAAAGCCCTAAGAGTAGCCTTGGAACAGGCCACAAAGGCTCAGTTTCACACCCAAAGCGCTGCTGTAAATCCCCCACTTCAGCAAAATAAACAGGAATCCAAAAACTTCTAGACCATATATGGACCAGAATAGATAAAATAAATATTGAATGCAAAAAGAAGTAAGTCTTGTCTCGTTGCTAGCCTCAGGGACAGGCTTAAGCTTTGTTCAGGTTCCATAAAGGTATTTTGGTATGGAGACAATGTTGATGTCTTCTGTCATGTTTTGTAAACTCAAATCAAATGTATACATTGCGCATGTACCCCATGTGAAAAGTGAAATAGTTAGACATGGGATTAGTAATAGTTAAAATGATGAATGGAAAGATGCTAAAAACAGCAAAAAAAGGTTAAAAGGACAATACACTAGAAATCCTTCTTTCCTGGATGTGGGAACTTCTGCGTAGCCAAAAATTCTGTGTCTGTGGAACCGAAATTGAGAGCATGTAAGTCTTACACAATTACTGCTTTACTATGGAAACCTTCCTCGTTCTCTTCTCTTACAGGAGAGTTGGGGTAATAGTTCCTGTAAAGAAATGGAGACACGAGTTTAACACGTTCCTCAGGGACGTTCCAATTTGCTTTTCTTCCTGTGGGGAGAGAGCATCCTGATCACTGAGGCACAGACTGCACGTGGCAGAGGGACAAACCCTACCAAAATACCCCTGTAGCACGTCATTCCCAACTTTTGGCCCTCTTTTGAACGACAAGTTACCTCTCTTGGATTCCTTTGCCAGCAAGGCTGGAATAGTCAACTCCAGCAGAACTGTAACTGCTGACCTGTCTGACTGTGAAAGGTTTATCTTGTTGAATACTAATTAGATCAGACCGTGAGGGCAAACTGTGGAAAGGAATCTCTAGGAGAGAACCCCAGTGAGACTTAACATGCAGCGCTGTCGATCTTCTGAGCAGATGGGCTTTACCAGTATAAACTTGAGGAGTTTGGGTGATGTTGGGGACAGTCAGCTGCCAAGCAAGACTTCTTGATGATTTCAGTTAGATTTTTGGGAAGATCTGCACTAATGCTTCCTTCTATGGATCTGGCCTCCAAATAGTTGTTTGTTTGTGTAGAGTTTTCTTATTTCTATCATAGAAAGAGGGTTATCTGTTGCACTTACTGAAGATGAAAAATGTTAAAAGATCATGATGCAAAACAATATGGCACTGGTGTGAACTTGCAAAAATCCATATGGAAGATACAAATTTCCTTACGTAGAGCAGAAAACCAAATTTGTCACATAGTCCTTAACAGTTTTGTCACCACAGTAACTTGCTTAAATTTAACCAGAACATTATTCTTCCTTGATGCTGTTTTGTGGTGTTTCTAGGCCCTGCCCATCTCTTTAGGCTTGCTGGCAAGTGTTTCAGTTTTGTGGAATCCACGTGAGTAACAGATTTGGATATTTGATTCTGTATATTAGGAACAAACTAGGGTTTTTATTCCAGTCTGAAACATTTCTTACTTCTTTTTTTTTCTTTTAAGGTACAAGTATGAGTTTTGTCCTTTCCATAATGTCACTCAGCACGAGCAGACTTTTCGATGGAATGCCTATAGTGGGATTTTGGGGTGAGCCTTTTTTGACGTTTAAGTTTTACCTATGTTGATAGCAGACCATTTTATAGATAGTCAAAAAGGAGGCAATTTAAAAATACAAGATTCTTTTATTGGTCAGCTTAGGTCATTGTAGTTCCTAAGATGTTATGCATAAAAATATCCTGCCTTGAAAAATTCAGAATTTTTTGTCGATAAATACTAACCTGTTTCAGCTAATAACTACTGCCAACTGCAGGTGTGACATGTTCACGTGAGAAATTCAATAATGTGTAATTACAGTTTATATTAACCAAGATTTCGTGTCTGTTAACTATGTTCACTTTGAAGTGAATATAACCTTACAGAATGAAATGAGTGCTTTATGCCTAGTTGTTGTGTTAAACATATTTAATAAAAGGTAATAAAAGACTCAATGTAGACTCACAAAAGTATCCCAAAGATTTAAAAACCCAGAGCATCCAAATCATAAGACCTAAAATTAATTTAATTATAGGCCTGAGCACTGTTTTAAAATCACTGTCTTTTTACATATTTTATATACAGATGTCTCTTTCTTTCTTATGTGCACAATAATTTGTGAGCCAGTATGAAAGGAAAAGGGTACATCAAGATGCAGCAGTAGAGACTATTTTTTGTAGATGCTCTCACCAGCACTAAAAATGCTACAAACAATCTGAGTTGTGCAGGGTACTTGGCATCATGGATTTGATTTTTTTGATTTTTTTCTGCGGGATTGATTATATTTTATTGGATTTAAACATGGATTTGTAAATGCAAATTGTTTGCAAACTGAAAGATGATCCAAAGCTGTGCTCTCAAAGTAATGTTGATGTGCTCTATACAGTGGCCTGGATAAAAAAAATGCACTGTTTATAAGGTCTTGGCTTATAATATAATAGTAATATAATATAATATAATATAATAATATAATATTAAACAACAAAAATGAATATATACAGTTAAATTAAACAGGGTGTAAGGGCATTCCTGATTTTCTTCCTGAGTGCTCACCTTTTTCTCTCCAGTAATTTAAAATAAAATGATGTCCTGTGTTTTCAGAATCTGGCATGAATGGGAAATTGAAAACAACACATTTGTTGGGATGTGGATGAGGGAAGGAGACTCGTGTGAAACTAAGAGCAGACAGACAAAGGTATCATAACCCAGACTACTATGATAATTCAGACAGCATGGTCTCTATGCACGCTCACGACATTCTGTGCACTGAAACATTCCTACCTTGAGGAAGTCATCGTTTTAGATGTGGCATAAAACATAAAGATGAATTGCTGTAGGAGCTAGGTGAATGGATGGAGGAGGAAGGATAAAATCAGGATAAAATTTTGAACAAGTTTTACTTATGGATTCTCATTGGTTGCTTTTAACTCCTTTTTTTCCTTGATAGTGGAATATTCTGGTGTTATCACTACTGTAGGAACATACAGTCCTTTTTAATTTGTGGTAGGAAAAAGAGCAATTTATTGAATTCAGGATGCCAGCCTATTGTGTTTTACAGATGCAATGAATTAAACCTCACGTTCCCTGGGGACACAGATGACTGTCATGAAGAGTTAACGATCCCATACAGTTCTCAACAGGCTGCTTTTTGTGCAGGAAATGCTTCACTATTACAATGATGGGTGACAATACTTGAGAGAGGGATATATATAGGGAGTAATAACCAATGTGAAGACGGGATAGGGGACAAAATATGGAAATATGGTGCCTGGGAGTCCAAGGAACAATGACAGGCGGGGGGATCATTTCCCACTGGGAAGCAATTTTCACATTTGATGATAAGCTTGCTATGATTCTTCTTCTGTGGGTGACAGCACTGGAGGGTTCGATGTGATGGTATGTACAGAAATGCATTTGCTGGCGTTGGAAGACAGCAAATCAGTGCTGGTTCCATTTCATGTGGAGGTCCTTTGCTCATCTTTGTTTTTACTGATGTTTAGGTTCATCTTGTTTGTGGAAAAAGCAATAAATTGGCTTATGTGTCTGAGCCAAGTACTTGTGTTTACTCTTTGACGTTTGAGACTCCTCTCGTGTGCCATCCTCACTCTCTCTTAGGTAAGATTTAGAACATCTTGTCTGTCTGGAGCAGGTAGAATTATGCCATTTGGATGGCGTAATGACATGCCATTATGGAAATATGCCAGCCTCAGAGCATAAATTTTTAGGTTGAGTTTTGATATAAATGAATATTAAATGTAACATAAAATATGAAGTGTATTTTAAACTCCAATAGTTATAACACATAGGTATTTCTCAAATAAATTGGGACTGCTAGTATAGACCCAGTGAGGGTTTTTTCGCTTTTTTCTTGGACTGGTTATAGGAATCAGCCCTGTAGTGTCTGCTCATTTACTGACAACACAAAAAGGGAGAGCTCAGTTAGAATTACGTTCAGCAAAGAAATCTGAGGCCAGCTGGCTGGAAATAAGAGAAAAAAAATTGGTTGGTGGCATTTTCCAGAAACTTTACATGTGTGAAGCAGAATTTAAATTTAACCCCAGCTCTTGAAAGCAGTACTGACTCTGGACTGTAGAGAAACACTGAGTTCTCAAAACAAATTTGCTTGCCTCCTACTAGAGGAGCATTTCACTAATGCAGGACAGCACTGTTGGTTTTCACATGGCTTGACTTCCATTTTTCAGTTTATCCAACTCTGACTGAAGCACTACAGAGGAAGTGGGATGAAGCAGAGCAGCTTCTCTACGATGAGCTCATAACTGACCAGGTCTGTTAATGTCCTCCAGCTCCATTCGGTGAAGAACAATCCCTGTGGAATAGCCAAATCTGGCTTCCAAAGTTTCTCCTTGTGGAATGGATGCATTTGTTCTGCAGTTGGCAAATAGTAATTTTCGTGTTCTTTAACTGCTATATTAACTGGTAACTGTGATGTGTTCCACAGTGAAGCCTGAGGAATTTTTGTGGCTGGTGCAAATTACGAGCAGAGATGAGAGTCGAGTGGATTGATGTATCATCTTTTGGAAACTTTCATTTTTCAGGGATATAAAAAAATACTGAAAGAAATTTTTGAGGAAGCAGGACTTCTAAAAGCAACAGAAGAAAAGGAAGTTGACAAACAGAATAGGAAAATAAGTCTGGAATTTGAAACCGTGGAGAAGTGCAGTAAGGTATCAAGCGTAATATTTACAATGTGGAATTAAATTGCAACTTTTTTGCTGTATGACAGTATCAGTGTGACAGCGTTATGGAAATACTCTTTGGATTCATCTGAAATCTGTTCATGGGATTATCTTCTTTCCTAGTTTCAATATGTAGCAGTCTGCACACAGAATGATTTGATATCTTTATTCTAGCCCTTAAGTCAAAACCAAACCAGCACAACTGAATGCCCAATAAGAAAACAGGGAGTATGTAGAAATTAGTTTAAGTGTTTGGGTTATGAACACCTTGTAAGGACTCTTTCAGCCTGGAAATAGGAAGGAATTACTGGTGAAAATAAATGTGTAACCAGCCTTGGGAATGTTGACACTTCTCTCTGTAGATAATTACCCAGACTTGTGTCAGAAGGCGTTGGTTGCTACAGAAGCAAAAGGCAGAACTCTCTGTGCTATGTTCATTTCTGAATGGCTTCTATGTATGTAAACAGCTTTTCTGCAACAGAAATGAAACTGGGAAAACAGGTGTGCTCAGACTAAAAGAGTGCAAGTTGAACGTCAGAAAAAGAGCACTGAAGGGAAAAAAACCCACCAAAACACAGTTAAAAAAATGGGGCTTCTTTGAGATTTCAGATACATGGTTCGAGTGTCAAAAGTATTAAGCAATCCCTGGCTCTGTAAGTTCACAGAAAACTGCTGAAAGATGGAAAAGGAAGTTTCTAGGTCAAGAGCTGAGAAGGTAACAAATTTCCAGCCATAAAATAAGGCCAGTCCTGTAGCAAACTTTTGACTGTAATTTTGTGCTGTGCTAAAAGGCTAGTTAGAGATAGATCCGAAAAAGTCACACAAAGCACTCCTAATTTTTACTCTCAGTCTTGGGAAAAGCTGGGTCCTGTTTTGGCAACATAGAAATATATCTCTTTATAAAATCTGCACCTTGTTGTTGCAATAAGCAGTTTATGATCTTTTGAGTCAAAAGCTGTAACAGCTATGCACAGACCCATTGTTTTTTATGAACTCATATCTTATGTATGCATTTGGAGAGTGGGAGAGCCCTTTTAAATGTATTTTCTTTCTTAGGAATACAAGGAACTTTCTAAAGAACTAAAAAGACTTCAAGATTTACTGACTCAGCATGGTATTGCATACAAAGGAAATTCTGGTGAGTTCTTTGGTACCGTTCTTTTTCATTATTGTCTATTTAGAATTATTACATGAACTATTTGTCTAAGGAGAATTTATTTTTCCTGAATATATATTTACACCTTCTGCGCTCAGAATAGCCACAGGAAAACAATGAACCTTTGAGGAAATCAAATATACTTAAAATTAGTGGCACAATTTTTTTTCTGCCTTTTGTTTTGAGCTTTCTTCTCTGTTCACATTTTTTAAATCAGTGACTTTCCTTTCTAGGGAAAAAATACTAGAATTCTTGTAAAACATTTTATCTGCATGTTTAAACTATTGCAACTTGCACAGTATTTCTGCTTATTTGGTAGTTCATTTAATTATTGTAGATTGGAACTGTATGATCAAAAGCAGAATTCACAGCTTACTCTAGATGACTTTTTTCAAAACTATTTAGTGAATTCTGCAACAAAAGTGTTTTAGTGTTCAAAAGCAGAATTAACCAATGTCTTTAAATATTTTAGCTGAAAATACTAGCGTTGAACATCAAAGTCACAAACTGACAACTGCAGTGACAACTGTTCTTAATGGATCAAAGGATGATGAGCATCTTCATGGCGATATGGGGATTTGGAATGAGACTGTATGAGGAGACCTGGGTGGTAAACAGCAAGTCCAGATGGAACGTCAAGCAAGTGGAACATGTGTCAAGGCACTAAGATGATTTACCTTCTGCAAGTGCTCTTCACTTTCTGAATTTCTGCCCCTAAAGTGAAAGGAACATAACAGAGCAAGGGCTCGTTATCACAGAGAACAGCTGGCTTGTTTCTGAGGATGCCTGTAAAACTCCTTTGCTAAGGCCAGTCTTGGGTTTACAGATTCTGTGTCTCCAGTCCTAGCTTTGTTTTCTTTGATCAAGGATGGTGAGGAGTGGTGCAAATACAAAATAGTTCATGTTCAACGCCGTCAGACACTTTATGAAAGATAATAATTACAATATTAAGAACATTATTTCATATGCACCTTTAAATGTTTTCTGTGCAGACTTTAGCAGAAAAAGAAATGTTTTCTGCCACAGCAGTGCGTTATGCACCATCCCAGCCACTCGCATGGATGGACATCATCTTTAGGTAGAATGAAAAGCAGTTCAGGGTCTGATGGAAAGGTGCTATGAAAACACCAAATTGTTACAAAAGAACAGTTGTGTCAAGGGAACACGTGGCAATTCTCTGTGTGTACTATGGAATAAAGTGGACTTTTCCAATATCAGTTATGGGACCATTACTGCAGGAGCTGGTGGAGACTGAGAACGCTGCCTCCGGACATTTTCATAGAATCATAGAATAGTTTAGGCTGGAGAGACCTTAAAGATCATCCAGTTCCAACCCCCCTGCCCTGGCTGGAGCACCTCCCACCAGACCAGGATACTCAAAGCCCCATCCAGCCTGGCCTTGAACACTTCCCTGAATGGCGCATCCACAGCTTCTCCGGGCAACCAGGGCCAGGGATTCACCACCCTCACAGTAAAGAATTTCTTCCTAATGTCTTCCTAGTTTAAATCTACCCTCTTTCAGTTTGGAGCCATTACCCCTTATCGTATCACTCCATGCTCTTGTAAAAAGTCCCTCCCCGTCTCTCCTGTAGCCCCTTTAGGGACTGGAAGGGGCTATAAGTTCTCCCCGGAGCCTTCTCTTCTCCAGGTTGAACAACCCCAACCCTCTCAGCCTGTCCCCGCAGCAGGGGGGCTCCAGCCTTCGGATGATCTCCGTGGCCTCCTCCGGACCCGTTCCAACAGGTCCATGTCCTTCCTGTGCTGAGATTCCCCAGAGCCGGACGCAGCACTGCGGGGGGGGGGGGGTGTGTGTGTGCGTGTCTCACCGGGGCGGCTGTCCGGTTCCTCAGCGCGCGGGTGTCCCGTCCGTCCCCCGCGTCGCCAGCGGCCGAGCGCCCTCCCCGCTCTCTCGGCGCCGTGCGGGCCGCGGCCAGGCCGCCCCTCAGCCGCCGGGACCCCGCCGCGCTTCCGCTTCCGGTGGGCGCGCGAGGCGGCGGGCGGCGCGGCGGGATGAGCGGGGCGTTGGGCTGCTGGCGGTGAGGCGGCGGCGGGATGAACGGGACCGGGGGCGCCGGCGGTGCCGGTCGGTGTGTGTCCCGTTCCCCCCCCCCCCGCCCCTGACGCGTGTGTCTTTGCAGGGCGCGGGGCTCCCTGCGCCTGCCCGGCCCCCGGAGGTGGCTGTCGGGGCGGCGGGAGCCGATGGAGGAGGGCGCGGAGAACGAGGGGCCCATCCCCTTCTCCTCCAGCAAGGCCAGCCCGCGGGTGTGGAGCGTCGGGCGGTCCATGGGCAGCGACCACGAGCGGTCGTGGCTGAAGGTGCTGCCCGTCAGCGTGCTGTGCACCGGGCTGCTGCTCTGGGCCGTCTTCCGGGAGAAAACGGAGATCGACGAGCGGCTGGAAGCGATTTTCTCCGGGCAGGCGGTGGATTCGCTCGATGCGGCCCCAAAAAGCGCGGCTTCCTTGAGGCCGCATCAGGAGAAGTGACGGGAGCGCGGCTGCAGCGAGGGAGCTGCCGGCAGCCAGCCGGCGTTCGCCCGGTACTGACACTTTAACGGGAAAATTTGTTTATTTTTCCAGCCCACCGGCAGCCTTACCTCACAGCCTCCATCCCTTCGGCTGCCCTGCCGCTGCCCCGGGGGTCGTAATTCCTTGGTAGCGCAAGGAGCGGTTTCTCCCCGCACCGCGCGGTAGGGACGAACGGGAACGTGTTGTGAACCGACTCGCGTCTGACGATGGGTTTTGTGCAACCCGTCCTTCCTCCCTGGATTGTTTTTCTCAGATGCG
Organism: Scolopax mira; assembly: GCA_004320125.1. Classification (NCBI taxonomy): domain Eukaryota; kingdom Metazoa; phylum Chordata; class Aves; order Charadriiformes; family Scolopacidae; genus Scolopax; species Scolopax mira. The sequence continues at coordinate 87,781 of BJBW01006981.1, read as the reverse complement.
CAAGGGTGTTAAAGTAGCCCCAAGCCTGTAAAATTGCCACTGAAGGTGACCTTCATTTGACATTTTGCTAGTCACACAGTGTGTTCGACTTGCGTTGAAGACAACTGTAAGTGCACAATTCATTAATATGTGATTATTTGCGCTCTGATTATTTTTGTAATTCTACTAAATAACAGAAATCACCGTCTTCAAGCCCTTAAGGTGTACGTGGTGCTTGCTTTCTGGGCTAGAACTCTTGAGGCATGCCTGATTTGGTGATCATCTGAGGGGAGAGGGGAGATCTTATTAATGCCTATAAGTATCTAAAGGGTGGTTTGAAGGAGGAAGGAGCCAAACTTTTTTCAGTGGTTGCCAGTGAGAGGACGAGGGGCAACGGG
>BJBW01006981.1:0-87245 GCA_004320125.1 Scolopax mira | reverse complement strand
CTTCCAACTCTAAAAATTCAGTGAAATTCAGTGAAATCACTGGTGGTGAGAGATTTTTGCAGGGAATTGCAGAGTTTGGCTTGCATTACAGTGGGGAGGAAATCCCTAGTTTCACTGAACAATGTATGTAGTTTTTCCTACATATTCACAGATATTAAGACTTGCACAGGCTGGAGACTTTCCTGTAGAGGAAGAAGCCAAGCTACTAATGCAATTTAGTTCGAAGTTAGAGGTGGGGGTTTCTCCTTCCAAATGGAGAAATGCAAAACGGGGTTTCTTGATTGAAAAAACCCACAAAACTCCAAACAAATAAAAAAAACCCAGACGTGGTAGGTGAGACAGGCCAGAGCTGCAGAGAAAATTGAGTGGTGTTGGATGCCGCTGCTGGCAGTGCTCCTGTGAGACGCGCAGGGGAGCGTCCTGGTGAATTAAAAAGTGATCCTGGATTTTTATTTTCACGGACCAAAGGGCCTGCCTGGCTGCTCCCCGCTCTGCGGCACCCCCGGCCGCAGCACCCCGTTGTTTAAGGCCGTGAGGCGCTGCCCCTCCGCCTGTGCCTTGCCCAGCTGCCCAATAACGCCCGTACAGTAACGCTGCTCTCCTCACTCTGTGGCTTGTAAGGCGCCGGGGAGCTCGCTCACCCTCTCCCTGCAGCACGTCACCGCTGACGCAGCACCGCGCGCCCTTTTCCGAGACACCCCTTTCCCCCGGGCCGCCGGAGGACGTGGACCGTGTCGGCGGGGACGCCGCGGCCGGGGGACACCGAGGGGGTGGGGGGGGGAGGAGGGAACGGACGGACGGACACGGGGCGGCCGGCGCGCGCTCACCACCCGGCGCGCGCCCTTGGGGAGGCGGGACCGTCGCCGCGCGTTGCCGCCTGGGCGCGCGCTGGCGGGGGCGGGGCCTGCGCGCGACTGAGGCGGCGGCGGAGAAGATGCCGTCGGTTTCCAAAGCGGTGTCGCGGGGCGGCGGGTCCCCGCAGACCGAGCAGCCGACGCACTATACGTAGGTACCGCGTCCTGCAGGCGGCCCGCGGCTCCGCGGCCCCTGGGCCGCGGCCGGGAGGGCCTCGAGGGCCCGGCCGGGAGGGCCCGTTCGTGCGCCGGGCCTGCTCCGCGCGGCCTCCCGCACCGGCGGCAGGGCTGTGAGAAGACGGCCCGGGCCCGGCCCGCCGCCGCGCGCCTTCTCTGGCGCCGCGAGGAGGAAAGCCCCCTCCTGAGGCGGCCCGGGCGCGGCTAACACCGGAGCGGCCGTCGCGGTTCTCCGCTCGCGCCGTCCTGCCTCTTTGGTCCGCACCGGCTTTTCCCCGGCGTGCCGAGCCCCGCAGCACCCTCCGGGACTGCGCTCGGACAGCGGCCCTGCCGCTTCTCCGGAGCGTCGCCTCAGGCCGAGTCCCTGGGACTTTTTTTTCAGGACCTTCCCGTACCGAGAGGCCGGTCCCGTGCGCTCCCGCCCGCTCTGCGCCCTCTCCGTTTTCTCCCGCTGCGGTCTAGCAAGTCCCTGCAGCCCCTAGCACTACTGACACACCGCCCGCCTAGGACCGTGTGCTCCCCGCCGTAATTTGTCACTTCATTGTGGCATTCCTTCACTCCTGTCCCCCGTGTCATCACCTCTATAATGTTTCTCAGACCACAGGAGTGCAAGCCTAGATACTGCTGCAGCACATCCTATAGCCTTTAACATCCAAAAATTCTGTTCCTTTTTATTCCTCTTCCCAGTCCTTCAGTTTCCCTGTATCTTCAGTTCCCTCGTAGCCTGTTGCACATCCTGCACACTTCTAGAGACCTTTGGGAACTCTAAGGTTCTTCGGCACAGCCCCTGTATACCCCTTCCTCTGTAAATACTCCATAACTTTAGCGACGTGGTGAACTTGCAAAATTGGCTAGTAGATACATAAACTTAGACAGGAGGAAGTGCTGTCTTACAGCCTTTGGCAAATGCCCAGTAGTGCCCGGTTTGGCATGATCTTTATGTCCTGTGGAAAGAAGTATGAGACTTTCTAACTAGCTTCTGTGCCAGGCACGCTAAGGAAGGACTGTCATACACCTGAGTAAGCTTCAAAGACCCCAAATTCCCAACACAAATGTAACAGTCACTAAAATAAGTTTGCTGAAGTCCTCTCACAGCCCCTGATAACCTTCATAAACCTCTTTTGACCCTCTGGTTTCTATGTAGTGTGTCCACGTTCTGGGAATATTGTGACTAAGGACTGATGTTTAAATCAGGTGTGGTATTTAGCTAAAATAGCTGTTGTAGAACTATTTGGTGTGGTAGTAAGCAAAATGAATGCTTATTCAACTTACTTGTTGGATTTATAATCGCTGTTTGGTGGTTACTTGAGACTATTCTACATACTGTGCTTTTTAAATAATTGTATTTATTTGGTTTTAGTTTAGTTACAAAACATAGTATAATTTGCTAGATATTCCACCATATTTCATTAGTAATGCATCTGTCATAAAATATGACGTCACTTGTATTCAACAGCTAAAACAGTCAATTGTGCATAGGAACTAAAACTATGCAGGTACATTTGTACAATTTTTCATGGGCTATGTGCACTGAATTGTCAAGTGCCCTGTTAATACTGTAAAAATGTGCCTCCAATAAGATAAACTTGTAACACAGTTTAATTTTTTTAGGTATCTAAAGGAATTTAGGACAGAGCAGTGCCCCCTATTTTTGCAGCACAAGTGTACCCAGCACAGACCATTTACCTGTTTTCATTGGCATTTCCTAAATCAGCGTCGTCGTAGACCTATACGAAGGCGTGATGGGACTTTTAACTACAGTCCAGATGTTTATTGTACAAAATATGATGAGACTACAGGAATCTGCCCAGATGGAGATGAGTAAGTGATTTCTTTAGGTCTTTATAGTATTATCAATGACATTAAGGAAAGATGCTAATTTCTCCTCATCAAAAATGATCAATAGAATCCTGCTGCAGTTTATTTGAAAACAGATTTCTCTAAGTGATTGTTAATTTTTGGCACATATACTTTTATATGAACATGTATTCTCTAGGCTATCATAGAATTAGAACTATGATTTTTCATTGTGAGTATCTTTAAAACATAACCTAAGAAAATGGTTTTCTGCTAGTATTGCTCCCGCAAGTTTGTGCTAGTCTTGTTTTGAGTTTTTTTCAGTTGTGCTTCCTTGATCAGTAGGTGCAAATTGCATGGTATAGAGATGGCTTTAAACTTCTGTAAGTTTCCTGAAGGTTGATGGGTATCAGAGGAGAACAATGGTTTAGTGATGCTTCCAGTGAGAAAAAACAAAGGAAGGAGTTCACTGATAGTTGTCTGGCTGGCCCACCAGTGTTTGCATTTCCATGGACACGTGTCTGCTCTAGATAAAGGCTACCAGAGGGTCTTCAGTGAGCTCAGGGAGAGGTAGAAGGTTTGTGGAGGTGAGAATGAGCAAATGGTTCAGTATGGCAGGCAGGCAGGCATCTATAGAGGACCTGGGTATGTTATGGTCATATGTCAGAGGAGCTACCTTTTTCTGCCCCCCAAAAATGGCAGGAAAACAGCCGGGAAATATGTAGTTATGCTGGTCACCTGCTTGAAACACTGAAGATTATTTTGGTTACTGTAGTGTATAGCAGCCCTTGTCACAGATCAGGTGTCATTTGTGTTGTAGGCTGTAGTCACAGAAGAAAAAAGTGGATTTTTCTCAGAGGCTTTACAAACTGAAAGACAGAGATAAGAGAAGGCAAACAATAAAAACGCATAAGGTAGTGTGACAATATTGAGTACCAGGCCTAAGCAATATAAACAACAAAAAATGTCTCTGAGGAATGATTTAAAAGAGAACAATTAATTCTCTTTTCAGGTGTTTGTAAAGCACTCCTGTCAATCCTGGGGCAGCATGGGCAGTTCTTTGAAAATTGACAACTGAGGATAATGGATGCTCATATCATGGGTTCACTGGGGACAAAAATTGACCGTTCGTTATTGAGTGATAGATCCTGATTCTAAAGCAGGAAGAAGAAAGCAATGTTTTAAAAGGATATTAGCAAGGCAAGATTGAATTGCTAGAAGCAACTAAGAGGAGATGTGAGATGGAAACATTTTTTGCTGCAGTTGGATTGGAAAGGTTGTCCCCTAGAGTTGCTGAAAATTACTCCCTCGTTAGGAGCCTAATTGACAAACAGGGTGATTTTGTTGTCTGGGAAAATGGAAGGGCAGAGGACTTGTCAGAAAAAGACCAGTAGAGATACTCCTGTTTTAACATGTTGTGCTTACAGTTTTAATTAAATGGATAGATCTAGGATTTATCAGCAAAGATGTGATGGTTTTCAAGTTTGTGTTTTGTAGTGAAGTTGCCCAGATGTAGAAGGATAAGAGCAGGGACCAAGGCTGGAGTCCTGTGAGACACCTCACCAGAAGTGTAAGAGGATGTTGCCATTGGAAGATATGCTAAAGGAGGGATTGAGAGGAAAATGTGAATATAACTGAATTCCCATAAATAAAGAACAGTGTTTCAAGGGGAGAAAAGTGGAGTATAGCAGACAGTAAGTTAATTAAATGAAGACAGCTGTGAGAGGAGAAAACAGAGTCTGTTTTCTTTGACTTGGTTATAAAGTGGGATTATTTGAGGTGTTTGTGAGAAGAGATTCAGATGAACTGTGAGGGCCTTCTTTTAGTTCTAATCCTGAGAACTAGTGTCTAGAAATGGCAGCCAGTTATTGTAAGATAGCTCATTGAAGTTGAGGTAGAAGAGAAAAGGCACACAGGGCAAATAGTTGGGGAAGGCAAGAGAAGTCAAAGGTAACTTTCTTAAAGATGGAAGGCGCCGAAACATGTCTGTAGTGGCAGGAGAAAAAATGGAAGGAAACTGCCACCATTTCTGAGGAGTTGTTTACAGTGTGGCACCATTCCTGCTTTGGAACTCAGGAAAAGAGTATTTTTTTAACCCTGTTTTGTCTTCTGCCTAAAACTTAGCCTTTTATTTGGAGCAACTTCAAATTCTTACAGAAATAAATTATAAACAGTAGTGCCAGGACGTCTTTGTTTTAAACTCTTTGTGACTTAAGCTTATTGGTACCTGTCTCTGTTTCTCTGATCTGCTCATCTGAGTACATGTTCAGTTAATGCAGTTTGTGAGCTGATAGAGCGAGAAAGGTAGAGTGATGACACACATAATTGTTCTCAGGAACATTCTCTCAAGAGAGTTAAAATAGAATTTGTTGCTTTCACAGGCTTGACTGTGATATTTCTTTACACAGTTCAACTTGGAATGAAAAGAAGCCCAAAATTTTAAAGCTGTTTAGAACCGGGCTTTTCTAAGGGTAGCAAATTAAAACAATCTGTTCTAAGGAAGGGCCTGTGAGAAAGACTAGATTACTTGCAGAGTTAGAGGGATATATTTTGAGCAGTGAATAGTTTTTCTTCCAATTTCACAACTGAGGATAAATCTGTTTAAATCTGATGATTTTTTTTTCAGCTGTTGTAGTCAACTGTTGTCAGATTCTAAGGAAAGATTATTTTTGGTTATGTTAGTATCTGTAATGTAAGGCTGCTCTAAGAGTGAATGAATTGCAGGAGCCTACTATAGAAGAGCACATCAAGTAGTCATAGGAAGAAGTATGTCAGTTTGCAGTTGTTTTCATGCACTTAAGGATGCCTAGCCTTTAAACTGGAGCTGTTTTATTCTTAAAGGATATCTTTGTAATGTTTATGATGTGAATTAAAATAAGTCTGAAAAGGAAATATATGTTTTGGTAATCAGTTATCCTTTTAAGTTCTGTGAATATATGTTCTCTTTCGTGGTTTATACATCTACTTACTTTTAATAATGTAATGACAGTTTTACTTTGTGACATCTAGATGCAGAAAACAAAGCTGATTTCAATAGTTAAATGCTGTGTATAGACTCCAATAGAACTTAAAAATACAGAGTAATGTTCTTACTGATTCATGATTACTAAATCAGGATTCAGTACAGTTATTTTAAGCTGGGAGATGGCTGTAGAAATATGGGCCACAAAATAGATTTATTATTCTGCCTGGGAACTTTTTTTTTTAAGGAACAAAAAACCACCAACTTTATTCCTAAGGAATAAGTGATGTCTGATCAACCTTAGTATCAAACTATGGTACTTAAGAACAAGTTTATCAGTTTGCAGCTATGTAATCCAATGGTAATTAAAATCAGCCATTTTAAATCAAAGTACTAGTCTTGTTTAAAGTTATGTATCAGGATGGTTTATGTTTCATTAAAATATTTCATTAATATAGTGAAGGTAAAATATAACATCCATCTAGTTCATTAAAGGTTGAGTAGAACATCTGTTCTGTGCATATTTCAGTGCATTAGCTCAGTTTGATGCTATGTGTGAATAAGTACTGGCTGCCATCTAAAAGCTGCTTTTATTAGGGACTTTTTGCCTTGCTGACTAATGATCCTGTGATGAACTACAGCTGATGAAGAAAGATGCCTGTGGTCAATAGCATATATATTATTGTGATACTGTATGAATAACACATTTTTATGTAAAACATATACATGCAAAATTGATGCCATCATTTTTGCTCTTCAAGGTTTGCACATGCTTAGAACTCACCCTTATTTAGTTCTTTACAAGTTTTAGCCAAATTTCAGATAATAAACTGTGCCAACCACCCTGGATAGCCTTGTTAAAGCATTCTATTAGTTTCTGGAGGAGGACTTCACCTGATGTGGGGCTCTTCAGGCAGCTAGCAAAATGTGCAGCAGGAGAGCTGTGTCCTCAATAAAAATCAGATTTCATTAGGTATTAATGACACAAGTATTGAGTCTTAGGGCAAACAAACCTATGTTTAATTTGGCAGAAGTAAGATTCTTGTGACAGTTTTTATTTCTTTCCTAGCTTGTTTTTGGAATCCATGTTGTCTTTCTGTGGGAAAAATTGTGACCTGAGTATTTCTCCCTCTCTTACATTGCATACAACAAGCTGTGCTTAGCTTGTATGGCAAGCTATGCCTATAATCCATTGAACTATCTTTATTTTTTTTTTAATCAGTAATTTAAAAATAATTGAAGGCTTTAACATTCTGGGGGGGAATTGCACTGGTAAGGTGATTTTGCTAGGGAAAAACTGCAGATATTTAAGCAAAAAAGTTTGCCCTCCAATAAGGAACCATGGACTTAGAGACAAGTAAAGAGCTGTAAACACCTGTACACCTCTTGCATGGAAGATAAGACATTTATTTCTTGCTTCCATCAGGAACGAACAAAGTAGATGAAAATGGAGGCGTGAACATTCTACATAAGAGTATGACAGAGTATTCGTGCCTTTGTGGGGTGTGCATCAAGGAGTGAAAGATTAGAATCGTAGAATCATAGAATGGTTTGAGTTGGAAGGGACCTTAAAGATCATCTAGTTCCAACACCCCGGCCATGGGCAGGGACACCTCCCACTAGATTTTGCAATGAATAGTCTGCTGGGAAGATGAAAACTTTTAACCCCTGTAAAGATGCTGCTAGTGGTGGGACAGTTAGCAATAATGAAAATATAGCTTCAGATTGCATTTCCTCTTTTGAGTTCTGTACAGGCCTAGTGCTGACAAAAGTATATGGTTGACCCCTTTGGGTTTTTTAGTTTCTCCATGCCAGTAGCAATTCTAGCAGAACAGGAGGATGGCTATTCACACATCTCAAAGAATTTCTCACAAAGCTCAGCTGAGGCACTATGATGGGTCCAGCATCCTCTCTGTCTTTCCATGTAGAGCCAAGAAGTGTGAAAGAACTATTTTCAGATGGGAGTAGACTGTGCTCCATCTTATACTGACAAAATGAAATGTAGCACTGAATTTGGTATACCTTGTCTTCCTACTAATTAATTCTGTTGGGATTTAAAGAGAGAGGTACAGATCACTGGCTGTAGCCCATTTATCTTGTTTAGCAAAATGCTGGTTTAAAATTCCTACAAAGCAGCAGTTTTATTCTTAGAAATCGTAAACAATGTCAGTTCCTGGAAGTCAGCACAAGCTGCAGGTGTCTAGCACAATAGGTAAAAATGTATGATTTAATGTAAAGATATAAATGCCAGAGTTGTGAATGTTTGCAAACAATTGCATTTGTTTAGTTTCTAAGTAACTTATGGGTGTTAAAGTCTATTTAGTGATTCTCCCTCCATTCAAGGTAAAATATTTTTCTGGGACTTTTATTGTTCTGTATCACTATCTAAACTTTTTGGTGCAGTTTGGTTTTGCTTTGGGATGGGGAAAAGTAGTTTTTGGAGATTAATATTTTTTCAAAACCAGCAGAGACCACAATTAATTACACTGATATAAACTGGCAGAGAACCAGTGCATATATTTTTGTTTACTGTTGTTAATTGGAATTATAATCAACACATGATCTTAGCAGTTTTAAAGTATAGACCATAACTCATATAGTTATGTCTGAAAAATGGTTAGTATAGTACAAAGATGCATTGCTGATGTAAAAATTTGTCTCTTCCTTTTAATAGAAGAGTCATTTTAGATTTCCCTTGAGATTGCTTAGTAAGTTCCAGGTCTATGAAGAGCAGGCAGGAAAAAAAAATATCACGGTGCTTCAAGTACCTCTTGATTTTAGTGATGATAACATTAAAAAACATACCAAATTTCTTGTACCTCTTAGTGTGGAAATGATTTGAGCTTGTATCAGTATGGAAGAGGTCATTCCTTAGCTTAGATGATGATGTTGCTTACAGGAGTGCTTACTGGATTTATTAAAAATACCTTTGTGAGCCAGCTGGCTATAAATTCTTGTAGCTTTAGCAGAGACTAAGAAATAGATTAATGTTTTTAATTTGAAGCTGATCTGTGATGGTGGTTTGTTTGGGCCAATTTTCATGAGAAGAATCCTGAAAAGTTACTTGTTCTACGTTAATAGGAGCATAAATCAGAATTAAATCATTAAAAGCAAACCTCAAAGCAATGCTCTAACTTTCTTCTTTCTATTGTGTAGTTGCCCTTACCTGCATCGAACAACAGGGGATACAGAAAGGAAGTATCATCTCAGATATTACAAGACTGGGACATGCATTCATGAAACAGATGCCCGTGGTCACTGTGTGAAGAATGGAATTCACTGTGCCTTTGCTCATGGTCCACATGACCTTAGACCACCAGTATATGATATAAGGTAGTCTTGTTTCAAATTCTTCATCCTAATTAGTGGGAAATACCACGTGTCTCTTATTGCCACATACCAGAAAATGCAGTGTGCTTTGCATGAAAAGTATACTTCTGTAACTGTAAACAGAAGAATACAATTCACTGTGCGTCACGATAGCAGATAGGAGCACACTGGGAAATAGAAGTATTAAGGTTTTTTAACTTGCAATTTCAAGAGCCATGTATGTAATTCTTATGACTGATAAAAGACCAGTTATTCTGTCTTTTGTCATTTTTGCTTTTTAAATTTGCACGTGGTTTTTATATTAACAAATTCATTATTTTGTTAAGCCATCTTTCAGGTTCTCAGCTTGTATGTTTGACATTGTATTTTTTTACATTATGTTGTATTTTTTCGTGTATAAGATATCAGTATTATTTTCTGCCTTTCTAATGTCTAATCAAGTCATTGTCGAAAGAAGGTGCTTTGTAAATCAGGGTAGCGGTAGGTATGAATTTTAGCTGTGGCCAAAGCTGGGAGATAAGGATGTTGAGAAGTATTATAAATGGGTGAAAGGGGAATGCTTGCTGCAAGAAAGTGTTCTGTATGTACTCAATAGGAAAAGATACCAATTCCTAGAGAGCTCTGAAGCCTTGGAAGGTCACAAGTGTCTCTAAATGGACACTGGATGAGCATTCTGGGGAAGTATCGCTGTATACTTGCCCTATTCTTACACTCTTCCCTAGGCATCTGCTATTGGCCTCTGTTGGAGACAGGATTCCAGGCTAGAAGAACCTTTGACCTGAGCTGGTATGGCTGCTTTCTTACATTCTTATCTTCATTATCCCTTATTCCCAAGCATCTGTTGGGAGATGATAACCCTCCTTTTATAATAATTTTAGTAACGTTTAGTAAAGTGCCTTAATTTCTTAATTACTGAAATTCCTATTTTGGCACAGAATTCACTGCTGCATTGCCTGGTCACGTACTGTTTGGTTATATGTAGCTTTACTTTCCAGAAGACTTTCTTCAATTAGCTAGTGGATGATTCTTCTGCAAGACACCTGTCCATTTTCTTTTTCTTCTTTTTAACTTTTCTCATTAGCATACACAGCGTGATGCTACATCAGTCTGAATACAGGATCCTTAGTATCTTTGTGACCTTCTGTATTGTATTAGAACGAGGAACCAATGTATAGCAAGACTGAAACCAAGCTCCAATCTCTAAATGTGTTTTAATGTGTTAGATGATTGTTAATTGATGATTGCCTGCATACAGAGCATAAGCAGGAGCTGAAGACATTTTTGGCAGGAGTCTGTGCCTAATGGCTTGAACTTACAAATAGTCTGCCTCAAACTTCTTTGGTGTTGGTGAAAAACAGTTGTGTACCATTGCTTCTCCTGATTTCAGGCATGCAACATTCATAAGGAAGTCCAAGCAATCAGGTTTTATTTTTCCTTTGGTGGTCTTTTTGCTCTATGATGGACACATATTAGTGTTTCTTTGTTTGAAGTGAAGTGAAGAGTAATAGCAGTATAATCACCGATGCAGATGTCCCCTTATTATTTCTCTTAATAGCCTTGCTCTTCTATATATCCACCTTAAAAAAAAAAGCACTTTCTAGGAATGATCTGTTTTCCTTCTTATTGCCTGCACCTTTTCTGAATCTGTAAAAGAAATATTTTGACTGTTTGAAACGTTTTAGATTTGGCTTCAGGTCTGTCTTGTCTTCCTTTCCCTTGGAGGTTTTCTTTCTTGGAGGATACTTGGGGTATGGAAAGTTCTTGAAATTACATGTAATTGATATCATAGTTATCACATTCTAAACCACCATATCTTTCAAACTCCTCTTCAGAGATCCTGAGTAGGAGTACTTTGGTATAGAAGATAGGCTCCTTGAATATTTGTGCTTAGAGAAACCAGTGCCAGTTGAAGGTAGAGGCCTTTCATTCTCATAGAGTGCTATACATCCACCTTTGGTATTTGATTCCTCACCTTCTTTTTCCATTATTGCTTCAAAGTCTGCCTAATATAATTATGCTAGAGGATCTTGCTGGGTTTTGTTTTTTTTTTAAATCTTTCTTACTGACTTGCCATTGAATCTCTGTGCAGCTTAATTTTACTAAAACGATGTAATAAAATTGTCTCATACTTTTTGGCAGAGGTTTCATACTACTAATACAATACCTTGTGGTTTGGTGGCAGTCATTCTGATCTTTCAGTGAGCTGGTCATTGCTTACTTGCAAAGCAGTTGTAAATTCTTGCAGAAGAGGTTCTATTTCTTCATAATTGTTTTTTGTTATTAGGTCGCCCAAGTGTCTTGACAAACTTTTTTTTTCAAAATCTTAGTGAGCCAAAAGTACTGTGGCTGCTTTTATATGATGTAGTATTCAATAGGTGTATTTTGTACCTTTCTTCAGTCACAACTTTTCCAAGACAAAGTGTCTTATGATATTTAATTCTCCCTTAATAGAGTTTATTAATAGATTTCTGTATTTCTGATCATCCTTATTGCCCTTTCTGTATCTTTTTTAGTTCTGCCACGCCCTATGTGTCAGTAAAACATCAGAGATTAATAGCATTTTCTAAATGTTAGCACATCAGCATACAGAGTTGCAAACAGTGTCTGTGTGTTTCCTTCATGTATTCTCTTTGATTTGTATGGCATGGTTATTCCTTATGATTGTTTGCCAGCTTCAGTGCAGGTAATGATTTGAAATATAGTCAATTTATTATTTTTTTTTACAATTTCAGCTTGTTAAGAGCTGCATTAAATGACAGAATTTTGATAATTTTGATAGACTGAAAGAGGATTTTATCTGCAACAGATAGGGTTACTGTATCTATACAGTTTAGCAGTGTTATTTTCTTCTCCCCATTTCAGAGAACTTCAGGCACAGGAAACCTTACAGAATGGGCAGCTAGGATGCGGTGAAGGCATTCCAGATCTGCAACCAGGAATTTTAGCAAGCCAGGCAATGATTGAGAAGATCCTTAGTGAAGATCCAAGATGGCAGGGTAACGTTACCCTGTCTCCTTTTTCGGTTTCTTTATCGGGTGTTGACCCAGTTTGTTGATCTGGGGTCTTTGTCTGGGACAAATTCAAAAGCCTTTTTTAACAGAGTAAAGAATTGGTTAATATAAGCAATACAGATATTTGTGAAGAAGTGGTACTGGCTGTCACATTTATATTCAGACTGTATTTTTATAAGTCTCTCAATGTTTGCAAACAATTGCATTTGTTTAGTTTCTAAATAACTTATGGGTGTTAAAGTCTATTTAGTGATTCTCCCTCCATTCAAGGTAAAATATTTTTCTGGGACTTTGAATTTATTGTTCTGTATCACTGTCTAAACTTTTGAAACCGTTTAATAGGTTTTTTCCACTTTACTCGATACAAGTGTTGCTAATTTGTGTCAATTGAATAAATGTTCTTAAAAGTCAGTAGGAACTGTCTTGTACTAGGTAATACTAATGATTAGAGTCTTCATTTTTTGAATCATTAATAGACTAGTTAATGGACAGTTACTCTTTGCTGAGCTTGGCTAATGGGAATGAAGTATAATATTAAACAGAAAATTGGAGCAGAATATTAAAATGTAAGAATGTCTTGAATACATTATATTAGGTCTCTTAAAGTCAATCCAATTGCCCTAGTTTTCTTAAGGCTTTCAAATTTGTTTCTCATGTTCTTGGTTTAGACTTGCTTATTATGTAGCCAAAGATTTTAGTATCATCAGTTGGATGTTGTTAGAGCTCTTGCCCAAATTTTACTTTAGAAAAGACTGCTGGATACAACTACTTCCACAAAATTCATGTGGGAGAAGTAACACAGGAAGAGGTCGCATGAAGGTGTTGTCTCTAAAGAATTCATATCCCCTCTATATTTTTTAAATGTACTGTAGAGTGAGTTCCAACCATTTAAGTACTAATAATGTGTGGAGCTTAATTGTCAGCTCTAGATCAAAAAATACTGGATGTTCAACGTAAAAAGACAGCAAAATTGACCAACTACAAGCACTCTTATTGCATTCTTTGCTTTGTGACAGGTCTGTGTTAATAATGTTGTACAGCTTTTGTCAATCCCTGTAAATATGGTAAGATTGCACATAGTTTCTGGGGATTGAAAATCATCCGACTAGTAATTTCAGCCTTATTTTCCCATTTCTTTAATTGAACTATCGAAAAGGACTGAACAAAGAATAGATTCCATGTTATACTCTGATTTTGAAAGCCCATCATTAATGACTCTTGAAGAATGTTTCTTCAGCTAGTTTTTCCCAAATCCTACAGGAGTCTTGTAGTATTGTGCAGTTTGTTTTTGAGAAGATCTCAAGCTAAAAGGTTTGCTGAAGTGAAGATACATGACATCTTCACATTGACTGCTTCTGTTTTACCTACATCCATTTTCCCACCTTAGGAAGAAGTTAAATTGGTTTGATATGATTTATTCCTCACAAATCCATGCTTGCCGTTAGCTAAATTGTACTTTCTAATTTATTTAATCGCTCCATTATTTTTCTGAATTTTTCTGTTTCTAGACAGAACCTTGTTTGTCATCTCCTAGTTCTTCTTTCCTGGAACCAAAGATGTAGACACAGAGGCAAAGGTAGAGAAGAGGCTCTAGAATTTGTCCAGGAAGACTTTAATGGACAGCCTTAACATGCCTTAATATGAGAGCAGTTTTGGTGAAATAAGAACTGGTGAACACTAAAGAGAAGTCCAGATATAAAATTGTATAACTTTTTTAGTTTTTGCCATACTGAAATGAATAATATATTTTCAGGTACTCATTTTCAAAATAGGGAATGTATATAATGAGAATTTTGGGATCGTTTCTCTACACATAGATTGCTAGTGCTTTATTTGTGTATTTTATTGTAATATTGCTAAAAGCAATGAAAATTGCTTTGCATGTAAATGTATTAAGCTTTTATTTAAAAAAATACAGGACTCAGTCTAAGTTTATAAGAATGGAGCAGTCTGTGAATCATATTCTTTTTACAAAAAACAGTGATACCTAAGCTCACCGAAGACATTCTGAATGCAAAGATTAGTTGTTTATTTCTGTTAATTGTTGACCTGTTTACAGACACAAATTTTGTATTAGCTGGCTACAAGACAGAACAATGTACCAAGCCACCCAGACTCTGCCGCCAGGGTTATGCATGTCCACACTATCACAATAGTCGAGATAGAAGAAGAAATCCCAGAAAATACAAATACAGGTACATGAATACATATTAACAATAGAGTTTTTGGTCATTCAGATAGTTGTTAATGGACTGATCTGTTTGAGTTCTTCTATAATGCAATTGGATATTCCTAATGGCATAAAAACACATTTTATGCAATACCCTTGCTAAAATTTTTTGGGGGGAGAAAAAGCATCTGTTCAGAATGATCAGAGAGTTCTGAGGACAAAAACGCAAAAATGATGAAGCTGTAATGGAAATATCCTCCTTTGTTGTGAAGAATTAAAACAATTCTATAATTCTTAGCAAACTGTTTTAAAGCTTCTTTGTTATGACAAGATCAATTATAATTTCTGTGGGTTTTTTCTGGTTTTGTTCTATAATTTTCCATTTCTGATCCATATTTTTAGGACAAAAATTTAATGCCTCTCCTCTCTTACTTTTCATCATTACATCATTTTGCATGATTCTCATACGCTTTGGTTACTTCATTGGTTTTGGTGATTTTTTGTGCAGTGATAAAAGATTTATTATTGAGGTTTGCTTCACAGTCTCAGAACTGTGAATAAATGTCATTAAACGGGAGATAGAAAGAACCTCATCTTTCTGTCATAGAATTTCCAAAAAGTCAGAATCTTTCAGAATTTGCAACTTTATAGGTCCCAGAATCTAAGATTCTGAGATGTAGTGGAAAGTTTTGTAAGATTCTTGCTAGGAAGGAGATACAAACATGTTTTGGACATTGCTTTTTTCCTAGGTCCACTCCTTGCCCCAATGTAAAACATGCAGATGAATGGGGTGAACCTTCAAGGTGTGAAAGTGGGGACAGCTGTCAATATTGTCATTCTCGTACAGAACAGCAGTTTCACCCTGAGGTAAGAACTATGTTTCAACTTATTTGTAGCAATTTCAAATTTATTATGGATTAGATTATCAAAGTTATTAATTATGAAAAAATGTGACATTTCATTCAACACTTCCAGTCGAGGTGTTTGCAAAACAAAATTTGCTGAGAAAGTTATTTGTACTGCTGTGGTTTTCACTGATAGACATTTTTATTGTACTGCTTATGAAAAATTAATTCATATTCTCTGGATATGGGCCTAAATAAATGTGTTCTCTCTTTTTATCTAACTTTTTAGATTGGTAATGAAGTCACAGTAGTAATTGCTACTCAGTATCTTAAGACAAATTTATATTTTAAGTATAGTTAAATGTCCAGGTTTGAGGTAGAACAGAACCAATTTTCTTTTCAGTTAGGCCTCTTCTAACTGACTGAAATTAACAATGCATTTTTCAGACAGTGTCTGTTTCTAGCAGATAAAGTCTGATGTTTATAGGGAATACCAAGGTATACAGAGAAGCTGCTGCTTATACTTATTGCTATAACAGCCAAGGTCAGCTCACTTTGTCAGGTCCCAAGCTGGAGGGTCAGAAGCAGAAAAGCATAGAGGGTTTGTACCTGCGGGGAGGAGGGGACAGGAGAGGTGATCCCAAACTGGGATCCCATACTGGAATCCCAAACAGACTTATTCCATCCTGATCCTGACCCGTGTATTCTGGAATACAGTCCCAGTCTGTCACTTAGTCCAGTCTGGGACTTTCCCAATGCCCGCTGGTGATATGACCATCATCCTGGGTGCTTAATAATCGGGTTTGTGTGTATATATTTAATTATTTTCTTATTGATATTATTATCTTTTCATTTTGTTATTAACATTTCATTAAAGTAGTTTTAGTTTTTCAACCCATAAGTCTCTCTTCCTTCCCAGAAGAGATCATCTGTCATTTGTTCTAGTGGCCAGCCCACCCTAAACCACAACATTAAAAAAGCTTTATTGCAAATAATTAAGAGAAACCAAATAGGTCAGGAGGAAGTGGAAAGAGCAGAAAACTCTCCTAGTGGCTGAAGTAAGACACTCCAGAAAAACAAGGTGATCGTAGATTCCTCTGTAGGCAAAGTTGTTGTAACTTTGTTGGATGCTTGAGCATAATAGTGAAATGCTAGGGAAGAGAGCAGTGCCATGCAATCTGCTTAAGTTTAATTCTTGTGCAATGCTACAAAACTATTAAATGGACCAGTTAATGGAAACAACATCATATATCCATTTTCATTTTGGGACTCTTGGATGAACAGGAAGAATTCACAGCAGGATATAATTTCTTGCATTAGAAAGTTCAATACTTAATGTATAAGCGAAGACCCTTCAAGACATTGGTAATTTCTCTTCTGATTATGAAGATTATTGAAGGCATCTCAAGATGGTGCTAGGAAAAGAATTCTTAGAGTACAGACTCCAGGATTGTTGTATGCTTCATATTACACATTCCCTATCGTAAGTTGACGGGCTACATCTTTATACTAAATAGGTGTCAGCTATCTATACTCTTGAGATGCTGCTCCAGAATTTCACTGTCCTGATTACTGGAGATTTTATAGTCCAGATTTATTTCAGATTATCTAATTTCTTCTGCATCATAGTCCAGCCTTTTTTTTTTTTTTTTTTAGTAAAGATAGTAAAGATGTCTTCCTGCATTTATTTATGACAAACCTACAAATGAAAGTGCTAAAATAAGTCACAAGGCTGAGCCTCGAGTTCTGCTACTAATTTGGTCTGCTGCCTTCCTCTTTCATGCTATCCATTGTCATGTCTCCATCAGCCAATTTAACACATATATATAATTGGTAAAAGTTGCAGTCTTCATTATCTTAATTAATGAACCTTACCACATCCTTTATTGAAGTCCTTACTAGAACAACTACATTTCCATTTTAGAGAAGGATCTTTGATTTATCAAAGTTATATGATGAGTCTACCATGGTGTTTTTGCTAAATGTACTTTTAATTTTATACCACTTCTTTATGTCTTTAATTTAAATGGTGACAGACAGAATAATTAGTGGACATTCTAATGGCCACAAGCAGTGGCCTGAATCAGCTATTTTTGGCCTTTTCAACCATATGTGAGCTATACTTAATATGCCTCAGTTATACGTGCTACTTATGATGTGATGGCTTTATTAAAAGTACTTGCTAACTGCATCTGATTTATTTGCCAATTTTTAAAAAATTCTGACATACCAATTGCCTAATTAATTTTCTGTTCCTGAACTGATGGTGATTTGCTTCCATATCATCTGTAGTCACCTCAGTCTGTGCTTGTTTCCAATTAGCTGCCTTTATTGTAGTGTTGAATTCCTACTGATAATCAAGGCAGTTTGGTGGGGATAGTGTTACCAACTCACCTAATTTTAGATCTAGTGTTTAATTTCACAGTTACTAGCAACGTGCCTACACTGAAAGAGCAGTTTTTGCTTGGCATCATGCCCTGTGATCTTTTCCCTCCTTTGCTCCAGCTCTGACTTTCATCTGGTTGTGGGGTTAGTATGGAAATTCCATCCAGCTTTTCTACCACTGATTTGAGGATTCAAAGCACTCATTTTATTCAGTTCATAATGAAATTCAGCCTAATGGTGGTAATCGGTTCCCTTCATTCCTCAGTCTGTTGATTTGATGTCCTTAGTTCAGCCTTACTTTTTAATGTCCTTTAAGTTGAATTAATACTCACTTTATCCAATATTATCTTCTCTTTTTGGATGTTTTCATGTGCTCATTCTTTGCCAAATTCAAATAAATAATATTGTCATTGCCTTTTGATTCAGTGACTATTTTTTTTAAGAAATCTTTTGGATATCATGTCCAGAAATAGCTTGATTCTACTGTTAATGGATAGCAGCCACGTTCTTTATTTGGAAATTTGTTTTCTGACATGATTTACTTCTTTGAGTTTGCTGTCTGTCTTGTGGTATCAGTATGTGGTGATGATGTGACCATCTCCACAAACAGTCTTTGATGTGTGAGCTCTGCAAAATACTGCTTCAATAGTATTTTGGTATTATCTATATTATCACTTCTTGTATCTGTAGCATTTACAAGCAGGCACTCTGCACCATCTGGGTAGCTCATAGGATCAGGAAGGCTATTTTTTGGCTAGGACCTCAAACTAAGACCAAACTTTCAATTACATCTTTTATCGAAAGCATTGGAAGTCAACTTTTAGCATTTTTTTTTTCTTTTGCATCATTAGCATCGTGTATACGACATTGGGGTTTTATATTTAACCAATAAAGAGAGTACAGGAAAGAAAGGAGCTGGGCCCAGCTTTATTTCCTAGTTCAGGTTTTGTGTCCACAAGTGACTCCTCTATTTTTTGCAATGTCTGTAATAGCTCCCAGTGGAATTGGTGGAAAAATCAATCCTGCTGTTTTCTTTGTTAAGTGTGTCATTTGGGCAAATACTGGTCTAATTATTTGTAGAGCGATAAGCACCATAATTTTGTGATATAGCATTTCACTATAGTTTCTTGGATGATCTTTGGGTTATATATGAATTAGTAGTGAATAGAGCAACTAAATTTTCAGCCTCAATTCAAAATCACTTATGAGAGGGAAATTTATCTAATATGCTGGATGTCCCATCCCTGGAGGTGTTCAAGGCCAGGCTGGATGAGGCTTTGAGCAACCTGCTCTAGTGGGAGGTGTCTCTGCCCATGGCAGGGAGGTTGGAACTAGATGATCTTTAAGGTCCCTTCCAACCCAAACCATTCTATGATTCTGTGCTTAAAATAGCTCTTAAAATAAAGAACTTGCAGAACCAGTTGTTCTTTTTTTTTTTTTTTTAATAAATAGTTTCATTTTTCATGTTTGGTCTAAGGCAGGAGTCCAAGGAAAATGTTTTTTTACACAACATATGCAAAAGTGCCAATGAATTTGTATTCTGAACTAAGAGTTACACTTATGAAGCCATGAATCACTCAACTGGCACTGAAAACCAAAGACCACAGTACTGAGGTTTGGGGATTCAAAAAGATCCTTCTGCTATTTGACACAGGCTTGCAAATCACCAGAATTAATTTTCTTAAGAATCTATGTACTTTCAAATAGGTTCTTTGTATTGTTCTAATATGATAATGTGTCAGTCCCTTCTTCCAGCCCTTGTGAAATTCAAAGATCATCAAGATCCTGGTGGAGCGATCAACTGAATCTGGATCTTACTAGCAACTTATATAAATATTTCTGTCATGAGCAGTCAGTATTACTTCAGTTCTCACGTGCCCCAGTCAGGTTAGAGTAAGACATTTGAATGGTAGGATGATTTGAATATTAGAGATGTCCTAGCCAAGGAACTGTGTAGAAAAAACTATATTAAGGTGGGTTTTTTTCAGCTGTGTGAATTGCTCTACTACATTCGCCATTTTCCCCTAAAAGATTTAATAAAAGTGGTATAAATGACTATGAACATTTTATTCCACGTTTGACTTGTTTCTGTACAACATGGAAAACCAAAGCAGTTTAAACACTGCTTTTCTAAATATTATTGTTACTTACTATTTATTATCATACAGAAGAGGGTTAAGGTTCTCTTGTGTCAGGTTTGCTTTTCTTAAAATTCTGTTCTTCTATTTGATTTTTTAAAATGATTATAAGAACTGGATTTCCTGAGAAAACTGTAAAACATTTTCTTAGTAAATATTCAGAATTTTTCATTTAAAGGTTTAAAAATTTTCTACCTCTTACATAAGAAATATATTTAGGTTAACCACCCTTCTGTTTTGTTTAGATATATAAATCAACAAAGTGCAATGACATGCGCCAAACAGGTTACTGCCCACGTGGTCCATTTTGCGCGTTCGCACATGTTGAAAGTAAGTAAAAGAACTGTTCTTTTGTATCAGTGTTCGTAAAAGTGAGCAATCATTTCTAAGCATCAGTGACAGAGGTGACTTAACATCATTAATTTTAATGCATAAATGGCATTTGATGTCAGTTGTCTTTAAAAATTCATTCCATGTTTTCTAATACCATACATTTCTATGGGAACTTCCTGCATTTGCATCAAATTTGCATCAGCAGTAAAACAGGAGGTGCTTTTCTTTACATATGCATCTCGGCCTTGTAACTTTGAGCTAGATTTGGCAATCTTCACACACACACTTGACCCTTTAAAATATATTAGCTGTCCCATTGAAACGTATGCTAAACTTCTCAGGTAAAACTTAAGCATCCTTGCAAGTATTTGCAGAACTTTAGCCTTAGCTAAATTGAAAACGCGCACAGAGAAAATGCTATCAGCTGTCCTCTTTCCTCTGTAGCCCACATCTTCACTGCTCTCAAACTCTTACATACAGAAAAAGGGAAGAGAGGCTATTTTTTACCAAGACAGCACTCAATTCTTTGCTATGCAACTACACAAATTAATTCTGGGTGCGCTTCATCAGATGCTTTTTAATAGTAGTGTCAACCTAGGTTACCCCTACACTCTTCCTGCACTCCAGAATGTGAAGTGTGCAGTTGCTGCAACAACTATTCATGCTGCTTTTTCAGTTGTGAGGTAAGGCAGAACTTGAAGCATTTCCATGTAACTAGTTTCTTATAGGTGATAAATCTTTTCTTTTTTGATTGTGTATTTTTGCTCGATTATTTAATGAGTAAACCCTCATATTTATTCTTCAAAAATTAAAAAAAAAATAAATCTGCTTCTATCTTACTTTTTTTGCCTTCTGCCGCTGAACCTGGAAAGAGGGGTGAGAGACCCTACCAATTTTGGGAAGCTCCAAATTTCTTCAATTCCGTAGTATTTATTTTATGTTTCTCTGATGATAAGTAATGGCAGTTTCCTCTCTGTCCAACCTGTCTAGGCAAATGTGATGTTCTCTAAGACTGTTTATTGTGTCACTTGCTTACCTAAAAGACTAAAAGTGAATGGAGTCATTCTTGCCCACATCTCCTGAGAATCCATGACAGGTTCAGCTTGTCTTTTCACTTCTATGGGATGATCAATTTTACTTTTCTGTGGTTCTGTTACTCAAAGAAGAGGAAAGATCAATAACCTCCTGTATTTATTTCAAGTAACTCATTATTCTGAGACCTAGCAATTCTTCAAAACAGTATGTCAATGAAGTCATTATTGACTGTTTCTTCACATCAGAAGTAGCTCACTACCTTTGCTTTTGTGCTGTCGGGGCTATGTCCTAAATCAGTCCTTCACTGTTTGTCAGTGTTGGCAAGTCCTTCTTTGACTCTGGAAAGTCTGAAAATACACATTTTGTTACATAAGTAATTTATGGCACTGGGTTTACTGTTCTGTTTCTCTGAAGTCTTTTCTTTCCTGAAACAGCTGAAAGAGTATGATTTAAAAATTTTCACTGCATACGTGTAGCATGGTATAATTGTGACATGCTGAAAAACTCCTGTGGGAGAAGGCTATATTTTCTCTGTTTTCTTCCTCAGAGTGCCTCTCTAGCATGGAGAGTGTACAGGATGAACTCAGCTCTTGGAGATTGGAGTTCTTCTGAGACCTCATTGTGATCTGCTTCTCTGTAGATTATTAGTGACTTTAACAGTCCAGTTGGTGCTTGATTCCTGTGAGAGGAATCATTCTCACAGAAAGCTCTCATTGACCATAAACAAGATTACCATCTAAGTTAAGCATTGTGCAGGCTAAAGATAAAGAGGGCTGAAGAAAAGTCCAAACTTAACACTTTGCTGATGTTACTCTCCTTAAGGGATATCTTTCTAATTTGTTCCTAATCCTTTTACCCCAGCCTCATCCTTTCCTCTGCTCTGTGGGATGAATTCTTGTACTCTATAAAAATCTCCAGAACTTTGAGAGAATCCCTAAGACTTTGAACATGTTAGAAGTTCTAATTGAGAAGCAGCAGCTTAATTTTTTCCACATGGTTGTATTAGATAGATAGAATTTTATGTCCATCAGAAGAGACTTAAATGGCTCAACCAGCATGCTCTGGACCTCTTTGGCTTGCATCGTCTGGAATGAAGACAGTTTAAGCAGGAGATCTTGATAAATAAACTCGAAATCTTTCAACATTATCCACCCGCTGTCTCTAGTAGTCTGAATAGTTCATCCGAAGTTAGACGCTTGCTTACCATTAGCAAAAGTCCCTTTCTGCTGTTGGCAACAGCTTTAAGCTTAGTTCAG
The DNA here is from genome assembly GCA_004320125.1 of Scolopax mira. Taxonomy (NCBI): domain Eukaryota; kingdom Metazoa; phylum Chordata; class Aves; order Charadriiformes; family Scolopacidae; genus Scolopax; species Scolopax mira. The sequence continues at coordinate 64,952 of BJBW01006981.1, read as the reverse complement.
CAGCTCTGACATTGTGCCTTCTGTGTCCATTTAACAAAATGGTTTCTGTTCCTATTAGGGAAGGGGGAGAGCATGGTTTCAGAGCTGTAGATCTTACCATCAGTATGAAAAGTGTGAAACTCTTGGTTCGTGGATCTCTCTGAATCACAAATTATGGGTGTTCTGCACCTAACTTAAATGAAGCCCTACCTATGTGGAACAGGTAAAGGAAGATTTCCCACCAATCTTATATGTATCTCAGCAATTTTTGTCATTCTGTGCAAAATCATTTGTAGAACAAATGGAATGATGTAGAAGCACACAATCTGAATTGAATGCGTCAGTTTGACTTACCATCAATAAGCAGAATAGCAAAACCCAATCATGTTATTCTCCCTAAATACCTTGGGAAGAGAAAGGAGAGATTATTTCTCTTTGAAATGTTTGAAAAGCAGTTTTATACTACCCTTTTAGGGTGGTATGACTACTTACACTAATTTATAGAATACTGGATGAGTATGTTGTTATGTCAGGGGAAATTAGGACAGCGTGATTCAGATAGTGTGAGGTTTGACTGGACATAAGATGGCTGACTGGCCTTGCTCTGGGCAAGCAGCTGTACAATGAGATGATATGTAGTGAAAGTGAGAGTAAATTACAAGAAGTGCATCTGCTTCTGTCTTTGCAACTGTTCTCTGCGCTGCCATTCTGGAGGAGGAGCAGCAGGAGTCTGGTGACATCATCTTTGCAATCCCTGTGGTTCCTTTTTTTTTTCTTTTTTTTTGATGTGGTTGGACTAGATGTGTATATAGTGATACTTTCTAGTAGCTTTTACCTTTCCCTTTTGTGAGCCACATCCGTATGTTTGTAATTTTTACAATAGTGGAAAGATTTGGTAACACATTGGACTATATAGTAAGGCGGACACAGAGTTGTTGTATCAAATGCTACATATACATTAGAAATGATACTCTGCTGAAGAGAGATGTCTACATATCTCATACTCATTTTTGTACACTCTATCAGAGCTTCTAGTAGAGAGAAATGTTTACATTTGATTTTTAACTGTAGTTTATCATGACCCCTTCAGAAATGCTAGTGGCTAGAGATGAAAAAAATCTTCCCATACCTCTAGAATTTATTATGAGATCTTGTTTCCAGTCCTGACTTCCTTACTTTGATGTCTTGTGTGCATGGATTAAGAGGTGAGGAATGTTATTAACTCTAAGTGCTTACTAAAGTAAACATTTTGTGTTAACTCCTCATTTGCCTGTAAAACTAGAAGTCCAAGTATCTTTAATACATTGCACATTTAACGAATCAAATATCTAAGATGTTTAATAGTTAACGAAGTAGCCTTTGGGGAATTGCAAATAATTTTTCAGTCACCTTGAGTCGAATTTTTTGGTATGAAAATTAGCAAGTCATTGGTCACAATTTAATTATAAGTTAATAATGAACTTTCTCAAAGTTTATTGTTCCTTTTAAAGTTAAATAGTACAAGTCTCATATTCTCTTCAGATTGTTTTATGATTAAGTCAGTTGGGCCTTGGGTAGAAAAAGAGAACAACAATTATGATGCTCAGGAGTTCTTAAAATGTTGTCTTTAAACCCTGGTGTGATAGAGATTCTAGAAAATAAAGCAAAATCTAGAATAATTTAAATACATTAATTTTGATCTACTTCCCAGCAATTTTTGACAGAGCAAGTAAATAAAAGTGTCAAATCTGTTAGAAGACACAAAATACACAATGAATTCTGCAAGAATATTATTCTTACATTGCCTTTATGCTTCTATTTAAAGAAAAAGAGGGAGATTTCTTGTGTGTGATTGATGTATCTGTGTGACAGGTGCTGTGTTTTGATACTAGGTATGTAATTGTTAAATTCACACAGCTAAGTATCAAATCTGTGTGTAATTTGTTGGGGATTCCTTCAACAGAGGACACCATGAATGTAGTCATACTGCAAACTGGTTGTCAATCAAAGCCAGGCGCTCACCTGTTTCCAACAGACAGCATAGGAATTGCAAATGAATGGAGCAGCACTCTTAACTCCACAAACAGCATTACAAATAGCAGTGGGCAGTCTGGAAATGTAAGTGTAAATAATTCTGGAAAAGTTACTAATAATAATCACTGTGCCAATATGCAATGTTTATTTTGCTTCTTAAACATCTGTTTTTTATTTCTTTGTACTTCGGCAAAAGAGAAAAAACCCACAGCTATAGTAAATGTCAGGCAGTAATATTTAACTGGTATTGTAAGCCTAAATGGAATGTCTGCCCTTGGCACCAGATTTAACTATGTATTATTTATGTTTTCTGTTCTTGTTTTTTGTCTTTAGATGCAATATTTTGAATGCTACAGTGAGGAACATCATTGTTAATCAAATAGACAACTATAGCACAGCTTAATTTACATATGTCTCTTTTTTTTCAATAGGAAAGGTTTAATTCATGGAAAATCTTGCCTAATCACCTAATCTTCTCTACCCTAATTTGTTAACATTAGAAATGAATTCATGTCCTTACCTGTACGTGCTTTATATTTAAAGCCTCTTACAGTGGTGCAGTACATGCAGTGTCTTTGGGAGTAGAGAGGTGTGTGATTACAAGACTGATAAATGTAGTTTATATTAGCAAATTTTATCATTTAAGGGTGGGGGAGAGGAAAGAGAAAGATATATTGCAGAGCTTTTATTATTTTCCTTTTAGTGCCAGTTGGAATACATCCTTTTGTTAGGTTTTATGTTTGTTGCAAAATAATATATAAAAATAGTAGCAGACACTCTTGTTCTCTCCTTACTTGGATTTTTTTTACCTCGTTTGCAAAGCAGAGTCACAAGTACATACACATTTATTCCCAGAATTTTCACTTCTAGCTTTCCAGCATTGATGATTGATACTGTTTGGTTAGAAACCAGAAAAAAGGATGTATTTGAAATAACAGTTAAAAGAAATTGCCAGTAAATCGTGTAGTTGTTAAAACTCCATGAAAGAAAGGGTTTCTTTCATGTAGCTTCATATTGCTGTCCTGTAGAATGAGAGTAAAGATACCAATATGCCTACATTTTATCTTAGATCCCCAATGCAGAAGTCTGCTTCTGCATCTGAAAGGTTCTGAGAGAGGGTCTGCCTTTTTATTTAGGAAACTAATTTCATTGTTGCTAAGGTTCTGAAGCTTTCAGGACCCATAAAAGCATCTCTCATCTCAGAACCTTCATAGCCTTTCATTAATAATGTAGGTACAGCTGAAAACACTAATTATTCTAATATGCCTTCCAGTCATGGAAAGTCTTCTTCAATATATTCTTTTTCTGTTAGTGATTAGGAGTCTGATGAACATCGTGTACATCTTCCATTCAGTGCTCAGTGAGTCTCTCTGCCTGCACTATTGTTTAAGCATGAAATGGAAAAGTTGACCCTGCTTCTTTCCTTTTACTTTCTACTTGAAGTTTTATTGCAAGTAATCACCTTTTTTTCTGATGTCTGGCAAAATGCCCTTCTTTCACTTGACTACTTACCTGAAGCATTTTTTTATGCACTTCCATTATTTGTTTTTCTGGGTATTCAGTTTCCATTAGTAGGTTGGTCTTCTGTTTTTCCATGTTTAATTCTTGAGTTTTATTACTTTCTTGTTCTCACCTCCTTCATCTGCTGTAAACCACTTAGTTTTACTATTCAAGTAGTCAGTCTGTTTTCTTCCCTCACCTCATCTGTCTTTCTGTTCCCTCCTTTATCTTTCCTTAACATGTCAGTCAGGAAATAACCTGTTCTTCAGTCTTTGTTGGTAAATGTGAGCTCAGTATCTATGAAGAGCTTCTACATCTGTGTTTCTTTACCTCTATGTTCTGCCTTCTTGTTTGAAGCATCTAACATTATATTTTTGTCAGTCCCTTCACCTGATCTTTGAAAGTACTGTTTTTCTCAAGTCTGTCTTTGTGGTTCCCTTTGCTTTATATTGTACCAGTTGTATCATCTAAATATACTTAAGCTCCACAGTGCAGTTTACCCAATGTGGTACAGTATTTCCCTTAATTGCAGCTTTTCATTTCATAGAATCATAGAATGGTTTGGGTTGGAAGAGACCTTAAAGATTAGTACTGTTTGTTTTTCGACACTTACCATCACCTCTCATCTTCCTTTTTGTTGTGTTGTTCTACCAAATTCCAGGTTGCCTTTCTTGGCAGACCTATTTTTTCTCATATTGCATCAGAGCTGTGAAGTGCCTCGAGTAAGATTTGGAGTCTTTGTATGCATTGTAGCGACAAACTCACTCATACTTTCCCCAGTCCTATGTGTTTTCTTTAGGAACTGCATTTACACCACCAACTTTTACTTTTGGCTCCTACTACTTGCTCTTAACTCTTTTCTGCTCTGTTCAGAGTCGAGTAATTGCCAGAAGGAACACTCCTTTTTACTCATTCTCCTACCGCTGCTTTTTTTTTGTGATATAAATTTATTTTATTTCAGTCTTTATTTAAGAGGGTCGGTCTTATAATCTCTTCTGTTGCTCTGGTAAAATTCATGTATCTAAACTCGATTATGGAAAATTATAGTAGACCAGGTTTCTTGAATATTTCTGTGTATACAAGTCTTGAAATAGCTTGATCCGTGCCTCAGATACATTGATTGCACCATTTAAACTTGTTTAATAATGTTGGTTATGTTACTTTTTTTTGCACATTTACTCATATTTCCATTACTGCTTGGATGTCCTTCCATGACTCTTCAGTAATGTTTCATCATCCAATATATTATTGACCCCTTTCCCTCAGTCACTTTTGCTACCTACCCCTTTCCTCAGTTACCTTTGCTGAACTAATCTCTTGGGCATGCAGTCTTCTGCATCCCATACATAAGCATCGTTCTCCTCCTTAAGCTTCTGCCTCACCTGAACTTCATCCCTTCGTTTCATCTGTTTTCATTTATAGCCTGCATATTTATTGCAATTTAACATACCCAAATGGTCCTCTCCTTTGTCTGTTTTTCTCATAGTGCCATGGGAATTGGATTAATGAGGCTGTCTCTGTGTGTGCAGCCACAGTCATAGTAGCTGCTTTACATACTTTCTCTACCTGGGTGATGAGCTTTGCAGCGTTGCTACATCAATACAAAATGCATATTCTTTTGAGCAGCTTTTCAGCCAAAAAATATCAAGAATCTTATCACTTCTTAAAAAACATGCTCAGCTTTATGATGATACTGCTGATCTTTTCCATATCAGATTTCTGTGGTGCTGGTACCTAACTGCAGTGTATCTAGTGAGGTGATGATACAGAGCAAAAGCCTAGCTGTACGATAAAATTTATCTGTAAATATTGTTCATTTTTGTGGCACTGCAAAATTAATAGGAAAACTTGTTGTTTGTTCTGGAGGTGAAATAGGAGATACTTCAAAGATTAATTGCATTTATCAATTATATAGTGTTTATGTTAGCCCTTCTAGACTCAGAGCAATAAATAATTTTGAAGAGTAAAGGGATAGAAATGTTGGCTTTGATGTCATGTTGAAGGTTTCCTCCAGAGTTGAGGCAACTGTATGAATATGAATTCTAGCTTCTGTTGTTTGTGCAGCTCTCTTAACAAGGAAGAAAAAGCCTAAAAAATGATTCTTCAGAGACAAGACCAAAAGCCTAAACATGAATGTAATTAGCTAATACTGCCTGTATTTTAGGGGGTGGAGCAATTGGTTTAGTTTAGTTTTTCAGAGCAAAACTACACAAACTGTAGCATTAGCAAAAGCTCATAATGCTTACAGCTCTATATATGTTAATGCCACCATTGCTACCTACTGTAACCAGGACCACGAGTGGCACCTCTGTACTTACCTAATGGTTTACTTACCTGATATCATCTGATCTTGCCCAGTAGGCCTGTTTCTCAGGCTCAGTACTTCTGAGTGAACAAGGGCATCTTTCCCCACTTATGGCTGTTGTTGGCAGGTAGTCCTCCAGGAAAATAATCCATAGTGGCCCTCTTCCCCTGGTCTTCATTAGGTCACATTTTCATGGAGCAGCCATGGGTTACACCTTCCTGTGGAGGTAGAATACTCTATGTTGCCTGTTTATCTGAAAGAGTGGATGTGAAATATGCATCTGAGAAACATTCTGTCCAGATTAGGGAACTCATCCTTAATTGACTCTGTAGCTTATCTAAATTAGTGTCTTTCTTCAGGTTTTAGTCTGCCTTTGCTGTCTAGTCATTTTATCTTACGTATTTGTCTGCTGCATTAAGCAGCCTTGTGCTACCAGAAGTATGTTTTAAATGTACTTACAAGATATAACTATGTTATCAATAAAAAGTTTTCAATTTTTTTTTAAATGCTGAATATCTCAGCATGTTTTTATTGACCTAAAAAAGAATATGTTTTAAAATTTCATTGAAAAGCAGTGGGTTTTTTCCTGGAAGTGTCCTTTTATTTTCCTTTTCTCTCTAACATAAAGAAAGAATTTCGGTATTTTAGAGCTGAAAAAATATGTAAACTTAGCATTGCCATGCACAGGGGCATTCCTCATTTTTCAGTTTAGGGTAAAACAGTAGCAGAAAGAGAAAAGTTGCATATTGTAACAAGGTTGTGGTCAAAACATGAATTTTCAGCCTTTGACTTCAGAAGGACTCTTGTCTTGATACAGCTGGGCTATCAATTTAATTATTTTTGCTGTAATGCCCACTCTTCTACTTCTGTCAGCTCTCAGTATATCTGTACCTTTCAGACCTTTCTTTGTCTTGTGCAGAGAAGCTGTCTTTGGATTTCAGAAGCCATCTAATTACAGAACTCCACGCAGATAAGGTTGATGATAGGAGATTTTCTGTAGGGATAGGCATAACTGAATGTGTAGGTAGTAATCTTCAGAGAGTGTAAGGCTTACATTTGTTGGGGGCATTATTTTTTTTTTGGTGCAGGGTTAAGACCTCATCTGGGTTTGTGTCTGTGCTCTACCTGATTTACAGAAATTTGAATCTGAAGTTCCTACTGCTCAGGAGAGAGATTTGAGATTATACTATTCTGGGGAAAGAGGTATCTCCTCTTTAAAATCCTCATTTACTTAATTTACTTTCACATTCTTTGGAGCATAGAGTATAATTAAGGTTTAGAGTTAACCCTAAATTGAGAGTTTAACAGCAAAGTATATAGTTACTCTTGTCTAGTCTGTCTGATTCAGTGTGTATTTTATATTTAAACAAACCAAAGCAACTTCGGCAGAATTTCTCTCTGTTACTGTATTGACTAGTTCAGTTCCTCGAGAGTTAGCAGATTCTGTTCCCAAACAAGCACAGAAGGGATAGAAATGTGAGTCATCACCGAGTGCTCTCTAGGCATAAATGTAGGATGCAACTTTTTCTGTACTGCCCTTGTGAGTCTAGTTGTAAATCTAGTTTAAGAAAATCGAACAGTCTACTTTAAAAATGTGGAAACAAGCAATGCCCTCGATTCCACTTCAACTATTATGGTAGGATACTGGCACCTGAGTTCATAAATTTTAGGTTGTTCAGAATTGTACTTCTAACAAAAAAATTGTCCAGGCCTACTTACAGATTCTACCTTCAGCTTAAGCCTTTTATTTATTAAAATATTAATTTATTAATCAATAATAATTTTGATATTTAAGAATCTCAGAAAACAGCCTTTTGTAATTTACAAAAAGCATTGAGATGCTTTTTGCCAAGATTCTCCATGTCTTTTTCTTTTTGAACTGCTTGGCTTGATCTGGATGAACTCTTTTAAAAGAGTGAAATGTTGTGTAATGCTTGCATTAAACTGTAAATTAAGAAATATATGAATGAATGGAAATCAGGGTTGTCAGAAAGCAAGTATTCTTTTATTGTCAATTAATATCCATTAACTAGAGTGATCTCCAACTGTGGTTTATTTCGTGTGTAGGGACCAAACAAGGCTTTATTCTGGTGTGTACAAACACATCTCCTTTTGAAGTCTGTATAGGTAAAATAGCTCTATGGTACTTTTGTCATCTGCTACTTTTTTTAAGCTAATACCAAAATTATATACAAATATACCAAAGTTAGTGTTGTGTATATGTAAGAATGAAATTAATTTATAATTTCAAATAATTGTGTTACAGAGGGAGACTATAGCTGTAAACATAAAAAAATACCATAGAGGATACTAGACACTGTTTTCTGTCTCCTACAGATTTGCTGTTCTTCAAGTCCAACTGTAACATCAAGTTCTGGTAGCAGTAGTTCTTTGTCACCCCTTGGACCTCTTTGTAGACAGAGATCATTAGCAAATGGCATTTTGTGTTCTGAGTCTAGCACATCTGGTGTTTCTTCACCAACATCTAGCTATCCAAAAGCACCAGGCTTTGAACGAGAAGATCAGGTAGGTGAATAATATGGGTTTAGAAGTACAAATGTGAACTTAACTTAAACTGGATCCAGCAGAATATGTTGTCTGCCTTGTATATCAGCACTGATTTTTGATAATTTAGAACACAGAGTTTGGAACTCTCTTCTTTAGTGAGCTAAACTGCATCAAATTGCTTTAGAGTTGTCACAGGCCAAGAACACTTCTGCAAACAGTTGCTGCAGCTCAGCTGACATGCAGTGAATTCTAACCTTGCACAAATGTTGTGATTGTCATTTTGAGCCCGTGTTGCCAAAAACAGAGCAAGATAACAATGAGGAAAAAAAAATCATAACCAGACTTGATAGGATACAGTTTTAGTTATTGTTGAAAATGGATAGCAAAAAGATGCATTAATTTCTGGCAATTGATAGTGTTTATCAGTTCCAATCTTTGATTTCAGCTTGTTTCTTCTCCCACCTGCAGCTGCCTCTCTCCTTGGACAAGTGCATTGCTGAGACAGACATAGATGATAAAATATAACAAGCCTCTTGAAGAGAGAGGCATCTGCAGCATTAGCAGTGAGAGTGGTTGAGATTGAAGTCGATGAGGAGATATAATCCTTTAGTCAGGGGGTGAGGAGAAAACAGGCAATGCCAGAGACAGTTGGGAGAAGGGAAGACTGCTGGTTTTCAGGGATGTGAAACAGCTTGGTTGGCCTGCGAGAAAAAATCTGAAAGCACAGGATTTGCCTGTTAAAATTAATTTTTTCTCACTCTATTATAATACTGATTACGCTTCTAAATTGTCAGAAAGGAACTGTTTAAAAAAATGAGCTCCAGTGGCACACAAAAATAAGCTGCAACCCAGCTGATCGGCCTTCTTGCAAAGCTGTGACTCAGCAGAATTGATTTCTGTAACCTGAGATGTACAGAGAAGTGCAGAAGTAAAAGATGGAAAAAGAATTAAAGGAAGGAAGGTGGGTTTGAAATAGTAACTTCTTGTAGGTGCTGGCAAGATCAGCACCTACAACTTTAAAGTTCTGCATGCAGGATTGCTTCCTTACGTGTAGGGGTTCAAAGAGACTATAGGTAAGAGAGCTGGTCAATGTGTCGAAAGATTTCCATCTCCCATCATAGGGATCAAGTGATCATTGATCAAATGTTATGGGAACAAGGCACTTTCAGTATCAAATGGCTGCTTTCTGGGCAGGAGGAAGCAATAATTGAGAAATGATGCAACCATTGGTGAAGATCTATTTTGCTGTTTTGGTGACAATTAGTGAATAATGTGCTACTATAAAGAGTGTTCCTCGGTGTTGGGAACATCTTGTGCTTGCCTTTTAGTGGCCACATGTGTACCTGTCTAGAGAGGAAGCAGTGATGGACTTCTCAATTGATAAAAAAGTGTCTAGAGTGGTGAGGAGTTGTTAATGCTAGGGCATTCTCACTACAGGACAGATTAGGAATCTCTCAAAGGAAACAAGGAACAGGCACAACATGATTACTTAAAGGCCGCAGAAAGAACCATTTCTTTCTAAGGCGGCAGCACCTTTTAGTGTTCACTGCAATTTGAGAATGTCGCTGGAAATTATTGGCCCGAAAACAACAGAGATCATTTGATCCTGCTCTGCAAGAACACAGTGGGCAAAGGGAAATTGCTTATCCCTTTTATTTATGTATGTATGTATGTCTCACTTGTTTAAAAAGTTACCTTATTATTAAATGGTGTTCAAAGAAAATCTGCTCTTATTTTTGATTTACTCTTTTTGGTTATTTGTAGCATGATCACTTTAAGGAAAAGTCTAGGCATTTCTGCTCAAACTTTTGGCCACCTCAGGCTTCTATCCCTTCTATCCTTCTAGCCTCTTGGAGAAGTATTCCCCAGCTGATGAGCATTTAGGACATGTTATTTCTGTCACAGCATAGTGCTAAAATTGCTACTCAGTTTTTGGACCATAATTATTTTGCATGTGGTCTATTATGCACATAAGTGGAACAATTGCAACCACTGTTCCTTTTCCATGTAGGTTTACTCTAAGCATTAAAATTTAATTATCCATATGGGTCTGCAGAGAGGGAAATTGAAGTCAACTCATTGAAGATACCATTACAGAGATGTTACTGACCCTTCATAAACTAATAATATATTTTACAGCAATGGCTCTTTAAGTTCATATATTTTAGAGATTTTTATTCTTTCAGGCAAAACATCGAAGCTTCCCAGCTGAGAATCATCAGAAGATAAATGAGCAAGACAACAAGCAGGTATTGCCAAAAGCTGAATGCTGTAAATTTCACTGAGTTTTTAGAGTTGGAAGGGACCATAGAGATCATCTAGTCCAACTCCCCTGCTGAAGCAGGATTGCCCAGAGCTAGAGCATGTTACTATATTTTGTCCTTTTTGATAATTTATTAATGTGATATTAAAGTTATGTGGCACTTTACAACATAGTTTAAGGAAAATTTGTGCTCACTGATAGGACAAGAGGCAATGGGCACAAACTGAAACAAAGGAGATTCTGTATAAATGTTTGGAAATACTTTTTTACTGTGTGAGACCAAGCATTGGAACAGGTTGCCCAGAGAGGTTGTGGAGTCTCCCTTCCTGAGGTTATGGAAGAGCTGTCTGGATGTGGTCCTGGGCAGCCAGCTCTGGGTTCTGTGGAAACTACAATAGATATGTGCTGCAGGGAGTAACAGGGACGGGTAGAACATGAGGCAATTTGAAGATGCTTTTGATTATGGCAAGTCCATGGCAGAATTTTCACAGTGAATTTTTGGACTAACTTGATTTGAGGATGGCTTGATAAAATTCTTCCTTAGGCCAGAAGAAAGATGATGATACAATTGTTCAAGTGTCAGATGCTCAAAACTAAAAAAAATGGTTAAAGTGACAGGGAAGAAGGCACAGATTTGACCCCTCGTGAAGGTATGCCCATCAGGTGTTAGAGCTCATTCCATATATGCAAAGGAGTTTAAAACTTTCCCAGCTTTGCACTGCTAGAACAAGAACCCTGATGTCTTCTTAATGACAATGATCAAGATAAATGAGAACAGATTTAACATTTGCCATTCGTGCAGCCACACAGGAGTGTATAATCCAAAGTGAATCTAAAAGGAATTAATATACTGGAAACCAAGTCCCTGTAGATTTTGTGAAGTTATTTTCCAGTTTAGAATATTACTTAGTTACATTTCTGACCTTTTATAATTTAAATGTGTGAATTGTATGAAAAATCTGTTCAGCTATAAAGAAATAGCACAGGTACAAGTCATTATACAGCATGATACACGTGTGCAGTGCAGTCATGCTTCTCAGCTACTTAAACTGAAGATCAGTTTATGCACCAATTGCATTTTGATTAAAGGAGAAAATTTATGGATCAAAAAATAATATAGACTACAATTTGCATATGAATGCATAATGAAATGGAACATTTCCTCAAGAAGTGTTTTTGTTTTGAAAAGTAGCATCAAACTTCAATTAACTAATTATGTTTGTAGAGCTTATTTGCAATACCTTATTATTTAAATACTTTTTTTCTGAAAGCATAATTCCCTCCTATGTCTGCCATCATGATGGCCAGCCACATTGGAGAAACGCACTGCCTGGTACATAAGGAAAATTAGCCTAATCCCTTAATTCAGAGAATTCTTCTGGATTTCTGTGTCTGAATTAAAATAACTACTTTAAAAAACACATTCTGTTTATTTTAGATGTTTGTACATACATCTGCATAAGTGTGTTTGTGTGTATATACACAGGTTGTTTGTTTGGGCTCTTTTTTAGCAGAACCATCTCAGTGTTTTTTCAGCAGTCAACCCACTTGCTTCAAGTATAACTTCCAGTCTGGCCTCCAGCGTTGGATCAGACAGTTCATCTCCTACAACTGTCTCTGCTATCGGTGCCAAAGCTCTCCCATTCTATTCTGGCAGTAACACAGTTGAATCAGTAATAGGTAGGTCTTAACATTTAATCTGTGATTGTAGCATGTTTTGTTGCATTATTCGAGTTCTCCTTGTTTCAGCATAGGTCCAAAGAGCTTATTGGTAAAGACAGTATTTGCATGCAACTAAAAGCAATATCTGAAATTTAATTTAAATGTTTTCACCCAAAATCATTATTTTTCACAAAATCTCCAATGTGAGCATAGGAATGAGTGAATGGGGCATTTAAACTGGAATTTTGGCGCTGGTATTGGCCAGTGATACAAAAAAAGGGGGTAAAACCTGCGTAGTGCAATGCACTTTGTTGCTGGAAATAAAAGTACTGTCTCCTCAACTTCTGTTGGTGGGCTGAGGAGATTTGGCTTCTTTTTTTTAATGCTACCATTGCACGTGCAATTACAGATTTTGCTGTGTTCACATGAAAATGAGAGATTTTTCTTTGGCTGACTCCATATTCTCCAGTCTGGTTATTTGTATGTTTAAGGACAAAATCTTTTGTTCACACTATGTGGGCTGGGTCTGAAAGGACACAAGGATGAGGAGCCTTTGGTTTATGGGTGCACAAGACAGATTCTGGAAAATACTCACCTCCAAAATTTCTAAATTTCTGTCATTAGCCCCAAGCCTTTCTCATTCTTCCAACAAGTGAGGCTGTTTATGTGTCAAGTGGTAAAAGGAGATAAATATTTCAGTAATACTTAGAAACTGGGAACTTCAAAACTGGTCATGGTACTCCTGCTATGGTCTCAGAGGTGCTGGATAGAGAGGTATCATCACTTCCCCCAACCTACTGGCTACACTTTTGCTAATGCAGGCCAATATGCTGTTAGCTTTTATTGCCACAGAACATGCTGAATGTGTCATTCATCAGAATTCCTAGTACTTTTTCTGAAATGTGGCTTTCTGATCATTCTGTCCCCAGCCTGTGCTGTTGCAAGGGATTATTCTGCCCCAGGTGCAGTATTATTGAATTTGCCTTTGTTAACTTAATGAGGTTTCTCTTCTCCAGCCTTTTGAGATCCCTCTAAACCTCAGTCCTGGCATCACACAAATCAGCTGCTCCCCTTAATTTAGTGTTATCCACAAACTCTTTGAAATTTGTGGCACTTTTGCACAGAATGCAGCTGATTCAGGAAGCTGTGGCAAGGAATGTCATGGCTTGAAAGATGCTGCATTTCACATTCTGTGGTGTAAGTCACGTGAGCAGGGAGTTGCTGTGATTAGCTGGGGCACTTGAAGCTTTCTGTGTTTAAATCGATGTGTAGCAGCGACCAGGAGACTGCAGGCAGTGAGTCAGCACTTCGGCATGGTAAGTTAGGCATTCGCTCTTTTAATTTTTTTAGGAAAGAAATCTATGCAGAATACTAAATTATAGTCTTTTTCTGCAGTTTCACAAGTGTCTAAGCTTGCTTTCTTTAAAGGCTTGTTTGATGATCTGTGTGTTAGAAAAGAAAATAAATTTTAAAGTCTTATTAAATTTCAGAACTAGAATGAGTAGAATTTTAGGTTTTGTTCTATACAAGTAATGTAATTTCATCAGCTTACAGTTAAAATATTAAGATATACTATAGAATGAAATCACATTTTTGTCAGATGAACATTGCTTCTGGGATAAGTAGAAGCTAGTTGCCTGTAACAAGTTACTCATGTAACAATAAAAAACAGGGTCTAATTTCTGTATATGACATGAAGTGGTAATTCAGTATAATTTTTGAAACATGATATTCTAAACAAGTATTGCAAAGTCATTTAAGCAGCTATGTTTCCCATAACCTAGTATGATTATATTATTGAGCATAAGAGATTTTTGATTCCTCTGAGTTAGAATATGCCTCTGTTTCTCTAGAGATTATTTTCTGAACCAGTTTTCAGCACACTATATTTGTTAACAGAAAATGAAGTGTAAAGTACACATCTCATATATGTATAAGTTAGCATACTTTATGATAACTGTGTAGGTCTTGGTTTTTTTTCCTTAAAGGAATTTCATAAATACATAAATTCTTTTTCACGAATTCTGCTTCATGCATATGCAGGATGGCATTGAAAATAAAGTGCTGCAAGTAATCTGAATAGAGCAGAAAATTAAGATGTTATTGTAGAATAGAAAATAAATATAGTGTTCTTGTAGGATGTGTTAGATTGAAGAATCATTAAAAAAAAAAAAGGGATAGAAAAAGAGCTGCAGCAAGGGAAGGGACTAGGTGATTATGGGAAAAGGGGATGAATGGATTTGGGTAAAGGATTAGGGGAAATGCAGGACAAATTAGCAAGGACTGAGGAGTCTTTGTCAGACAGTGGGGGCTGTAGCCCTTTCCGTGGACCTTTATCTTGATCTCACAGTGAGCTCCAAGCCCTCTCTGCTCCCTGAGTAATAGGTCCCAAGAGCTGGAGAGGAGAAGGGAGCAGGGCAGCTGGGAATAAGCATACTGATTAGACAGAACTAGTATTTAGCATTGAGGCTTGGACAGTATGTTGAAAAGTGAGGAATGATGGAGTGGAAGAAGCTATTGCTGCAGTCTGCATCTGTCAGAGTCAAGGGAGATTGGTTGAGTTGTCTGGTTTGGTTCTGGTAAAAGAAAAAAAAGAAAGAACCATAATCTGACAACATAAAGGCTGCAGAGTATTTGGAGTCCTGTAATATTTAAAAAAAAAAATAAAATTGAGAGAATAGAGATATTAGGTAAGCAAAGTGTCAAAGGAAACAGATTTGGAAAGGAATAAATAGGAATGGGCAGCACTGAAGGGAAATGACTCAAGGGGTATTAGGGAGAAGGTGGGACCTTGAACATCTGCCAGCCTGTTGTCTATGTATGTGAGGTTCTGGAGCAGCCTCCCCTGAGAACATTTTGGTTCCTTCCCTGCTTTCCCTTGGATGTTGCCTGTCTTGGAGACTTGCCATTCAAGGAAAATCAGTCTCTCCTTTTGCTTCCCATATTCGTTGTGATCTTAAGATGCTGTGTTCTCTCCCTGCACTCTGCTGACTTTCCACCACATGATGTGGAATCTGAGAGGGAAAGTATCAGAAATTGAGCTTCAAAGTCCAGATAATAAACAGTAAGGAGACATGGAAGTCCTTTTTGTGTTAGGACAAGTGGCAGAATGAGTTAAGGCCTCACACAAGGAGAACGAGAAGGTTAGTGATTTAGTAAGGGTGCAGGCTTAAATTCAACCTACTGTTTGAGCTGTATGATTTCTGTCAGCCTCACTCTGTTCTGTTCCTGTTTGTCGTACTTGCACAGCAACATACTGAGACAGACACTGCAAATAACTTCAAATATTAATAATATCCGGGTGATGTGGGGAATTGCAAGAGCTTGAAAAAAAAACAGTTTGTTTTCCGGTTTAAAGATAATGATGGTGCTGATAATGGGATTTTAAAGCCTCTCTTTTCATGATTGAGAGAATTTTGAATTTTTTGAAAGAAAATGGAACAGCTTCACTTGGTGAAAGTGAGAGGGATCTCTCACAATATCCTGCAGCATAATGATTAGAAGTTTGCTCTCACAGGTGTGTGGTGTTTTTGCACAAAGGATGTTGAGGCAGGTTCACGTGTGTGACAATTTATTAGTGGGTTGCATAACTGATGGCACATAATGGTGAAAATTATTTCCAGATAAAGACAAAAACATAAGAAAAGAGAGATAGAAGAAAGGGAAGAAGAAAACTTCTCCAGAGGCCAGGTGGGAAAAGCAATGACAGGCAGAGCAGACAAGCATCCTCTCTTGGGCATCCTCTCCAGTGCAGTGTCTGGTTCTCTCCCACATAATACTTTTCCCATATTAACTGTATTAACTATAGTTTTCCTCCAGACTGTCCCAAACTCCTTATAGGCTCTTCATGCTTATGATGTTATTAGTGTTAATTGGAGCACACGCTGGTTGGTGGATATGTGCTAATTGGTTGTTGAGTGGTGTCAAAGATATTACTGGGTCTCTCTACTACAAATGAAAAGCTGCGATCAGGAGCAGAAGAGGAGAAAGGAAGTGTGATTCTCACACCAGTGGCAGATGCCAGACAGTGAGCATAACAAGATGGTGAGCATGAGAACATGTGAGGAACCATATAGCCCCAGAGGCTCTGGAAGGTGGTACTGGAGCCAGTGGATGAAAGGCAAGATGGGCAGGGGAAAGTGTTGGAGATGGAAGGCCCTTATCTGTGTGAAGGCACAGTGCAGCAATGGAGATCCCAAACAGGGTATGGAAGAAGGGCTTTTAATCTGGGTTTCAGACAGCACTTGTGGCCACATCAAGTAAAAGGAGGACCTCTCTCCGCTCCTTACTGTAGTGTATAGAAGGAGTGGCTTAGGCACCTCTCTCTGATAGAAGGTTATTGCTGTAGAACTTGGAAAAGCTAGGGTGTAGCCCTTCAGGCCAAAACGATGATGCAGAGAGAGCTTCCTCTCTGTGACTGCTGGACACCAAGCTGCTTTGGTGTACTGTGGAAAGATAAGGAGTATTGTTTGGGCACAGCTCTGTACTAATAAAGTAGTGTTGCTTTTGAGACCAAGACTAGTCACGTCACAAAGAGCTATGTTGACTCTCAGGTATCTTTGTTGTCAGCATCATTGTGTAGTATGTTAAGTTTATCTCTTGGCTGGTAGCTTGTTCTGGCCATCTTAGGCTGCTTCCTGCTGGGCACCTTTTCGTGCATCCTACTTCTAGGTCTGTAACTCCCTTCACGTATTGCCTGGAGCTCCCAGGCTGTGCTGCCTGTTAGATAGCCTCAGCAACATGAGAGAGTGCCTGCACATTAGAGCACTGCACTCATCTCACGTTCACAATCCAAATGATTCCATTTCTGATCTTTAACACTTTTGCAACTGTCTAGTATTTCTGCCAAGATTTTCTGCAGGTTATAGTGCCTAATGTTTAGGATTAGGCTATGAGAGAGGAATCAGTCTAATTCCAGAGGGATCAAGAGATCCCTTTTGGATCTTATGTAAACTTTTACACTAGTCAGTGTGTCTCTTATTTATATTTGTTCCTTTTCAGCTTATTTAGGCTTTATGTGAGTTTTTAGTAATGATTTTCAACATAAACCTAAACATCCTTTATAAAGGTGATCACTGTCACTGACTACAGTGACTGGGATGGTCACTTCCCTACCTGTAAAATCAGTGTTTATCCAGACTTCTCACCAGCTTGAAGAGCTGCAATAGCCTAGATATGAGTTTTCCCTTTTAGAAAATACCATGTGTCTGTAGTGTGCTTAAGATTATGACCTAGATGTGAAAGCCCTATAATGGAAGCACTAACAAAATAGTCAAAGTTTCCTCATTTCAGCCATGATGACAGTTCTATGGATAATTCATTGATACAATGTTTTGCTTAACAGGTTCTGCTTTAGATCTGCATTTTAATGATGTGAACGTCGCATCCATAGACAGAGAATTAGAAGATCAAGAAGGCAGTGACCTTGGATTAGCAAGTAAGAGTCCAATTTGTGAAATTATACTCATTTAAAATATCCTTCTTTCTTACCTTTCCAAACTTTTACTCAGTGGATAGTTACAGACAGCAAAGACTTTGCAAAAAAGTCCTCTGTTTTGTTCCAGCTGTTTAACTTTGTGTTGTAAAGGGATTGCACCGTCTGATTATTATGCTTTTATGATTTTCAGGGTATGTAGTGTCACTTGCTTAACTCTAGTTTATATATTAAAATTAAACCCAAATTTTTCTTAATCCTTTAAGTTTCAGTTTCTCCACTTGCACTAGGTGTTGGCTGTAAAAACGAGTAAGTTGAATAGCCTGATCTGAAAAGGGTTTTCTTTCTTTGTAGCTGCAGATGAGGCCACTGCTGTGTAAAGCTACAAAATCAGTTTTCGGGCACTTGGAAAACTACTTTCAAGTGTTCAATTTAAAAAATATTTTTGCAATAGGAGATAAATAAAAGTTTTTTTAATGGAAAGTATTTGAATATATGATTTAATTTACATTTGATAAGTTTTTCAGAAAAATACTTACAGAGGGCTGTGTGCTGCTTTGGAACAAATGGTATTTTCTTTTTTCCTTCCCTAACGCATACACAGGTCAAAGACTACTGGGAAGTTCAGCACCTGTCAATATTCCAGGCTCTCTTGTCCGTTCCTCATCTTTACACTCATCATCATCCCTTTCAACCTCTCCGCTCAGTTCTCTTTCACAGTCACTCTCTCAGTCTTTTGTTTCATCCACTGCGGCTCCTCACCACCAGCAGCCTCAGCCTTTGAAGACAGACCATAGTATGTTGGGCACCTCGGCCTCCTCGCACAACTCTCTGGGTAAGTTGAAGGCTGCACTTTGAGTATTGTAAGAGGGAACTCAGTGGCAGGTAAGAAATGCTCAGTTCAAGGCTTTACGTGTGTTTTATGACTTACCTGGACAGCAAAGCCTCGCTATTGCAGTCCAAGACACTACTGATATTGGAGTCATAGGTACTATGTGGGAGAAAGTTCAAGGAGTGAGTTTCCATTCATAGTGAAGGGAAAAAAAAAAAAAAAAAAAAAGGAGATATTTGCAGATGTTTGAAAGGAGTGAAATACAGCAGTTGGCATTCAGGCAGCAGGAATGCATTTTAGCTGCAGCCTTTTGCTAAAGGAAAATACAAAACAGAGAAAGAAAAAAAAAGTTAAAATGATGTATGAACTGCCGGGAGCAAAGCTTTTTCTATATAAATGAATTCCCACTCTTCCTTCTCCCCTTGTGGACTGTTCTGTCTTTTATTAACAGCAGCAAGAAAAAAAAACATGCGGTGAGTCTCCTGAATATTTCTAAATACTGTAAACATTTTCCAGACTGTCACATTTCTGAAGGCAGTGAAATAATGTTATGAGTCCTGCAGATAAAAGTATAAATTTTGTATATGTGGCATATGTGCTTTGTTCTGCCTGTGAAACATTTTGCAGCAGGGGGTACAGAAAGATTTTTTTTTTCTACCTTTATTTTACAGGTTTAAATGGTGTTACAGGGAGCATTTGGGACTTTGTAACTGGGAGTTTCTCTCCTAGTCCATCCCCAGTACTAAGTAGTGGAACGACTCCCTCAATAAGTTCAAACACCAGTGGGAACGAACTAACTCGAGTTAGACAGGAACTGGATGATGCCAAGAGAAAACTAAAACAATGGGAAGAATCTTGGCAACAAGTAAAACAGGTATGGTAATATTAAGTTATTTATTTTGAACAAATAAGCAGCTCCTGGTGCTGCTTCTTCTTCTTACACATCTTCTTATCCTTGGACCCAGAGTTTTATTGCAGTCTGTCAAAGGAATGTTTCTTCCATCTTCAAAATGAGCTGGCGGCATAAAGGATACCCAGCTTTTTGAAGGGCAGCTCATTTTCTGACTGCCTCTCTAGAGTAGAGAGAGGTCTGGCACATATTCAGCATAGGGTTGAACAGCATCAAGTATATATATACATAACTGCCAGCCTTATGCTTTTTCTGTAGTCATTTCCTTCCCCTTGCTTCGCGCTCTCTCTGATGAGGCATGGCTAAGTAGCTGCACTAGATTTTGCTAGTTTGCAGTGTCTCTTGACATTAAATTATGAATTTAACATTTAAAATATGTTCCATTTATAGAGGTCTGAAAAGGTTTCTGGCTGTTTACAGGCAACTGACAGTGACATAACTAAAAATTACATTAAGACAAAACAAGAGCAGTTGTTAATTAGATGGTAGGATAAGTAGGGAGAAGCATTGACAGTAAATGCATTGTTATGTCTAAAATTAGAGATTTACCTGCATTTTTGAAGGCTTTTGAATTTGGTCTTCTGTTGTTAATTAAAAAAAAATACTTTTTATGTTCTGGAACACTGTTTCTCCTAGGCATGTGATGCATGGCAGAAAGAGGCTCAAGAAGCAAAAGAACGTGCAAATGTCGCAGACGCAGACAAACAACTCGCTCTTCAGAAGAAGGAGGAAGTGGAAAATAAATTGAAAAAGCTGAAGGCACAATTAGCTGCTTGTCTATCTACTACATTACCTTATATGAAAAACTATGGTGATATAGAAAAGATATCCTTGCCAAAGCTCCGTTCCTTACAAAATCGGCTGCACTTAGATTTAGAAACAATAGATGAGGTGAGTTTCTTTATCTGCATAACTATTTTTGATTAACTGAAACTGGCAGCTCAATAACCTTCCATGACATATTTATGCCAGGTTTCGTTTCAGAGTGTTAAGTCTTTTGTTTCTGGACTAGAGGATGGGTCAGGTTTCTAAGCCTAATGGATTCTTCTAAGTTTCTGATCAGCTATCAGAACAAATTACAAGTGATTCACAAGAATTCTTGGAGGAATTGAAAAAAAACATATTTAAAACCAGCTTTTACCCCCAACGTTTTGGGCACTGCCTAAAAAAATGAAAACAGTACATGCCTCTCACTTGTTTAGAAGATAGGTGGTGAGGTTGGAGCACAGAGTAATTAAGGGTCCTCTGGAGATCATCCAGTCCAAGCCCCTGTGCAAAGCAGGGTCAGCTCAAGCAGGTAGCTCAGGGCCTTGCCCAGTAGTGCTTTGAGTCCACCACTTCTGTGGGAAACCTTTTCCAGTGTTTGACCATCCTCACAGTACAAAAAGTTTTTTCTTATGTCTGTGTAGAATTTTCTGTATTTTAATTTGTGCCCTTTGCCTCTTCTTTCACTGGATACCTCCGAGAAGACTCAGTCCCCATCAGGTATTTATACACACCAGTAAGATATCATCTCTTCTCAAGGCTAAACAATCCCAGCTCTTTCAGATGCCTCAGTCCCTGAATCACCTTTGGGTGATAATTGCTGTATTTCACCTTCTCTCAAATCCAGACTTCTGCCAAAACTGAGGATGCCAGAGGGAGGGCACTTCTCAGGGCTCACAGCTGGGACTATCAGGTGTCACTCCTCTGAGCACACCAAAGCAGATAATAATGACCATGCACTGCTCCACTTATTATTGCATCACTTATTTTGTATAGGCCATTATTATTTATTATTATTTCTTCCATTACTGTTCTATTAAACTGTCTTTATCTCAACCCACAAGTTTTTTCTCTTTTTCCTCCCTCTTCTCCCTACCAGGGAGCAAGTGAACAGTTGCATGGTCCTAGTTGCCAGGTGACCAGTTAAACCACAACACTGTCATACAAAAACGTTGTTGCCAAATTATTTATTTTATTTTAGACAGCTAGACTTAAATCTGCTAGAATGCAACTATGTGGTTTTGGAATAGTTTTTACTGAGTACAATAATCTTTTTACAGGTGATTTTTCAGCTTCAGTCAAAGAAGTGTATGGTGTGTCAGGAAGGTGATCGTAGCATTATCCTGAATCCATGTCAGCACTATGTACTCTGTGATCACTGTGCAGCTGCACAAGAAGAATGTCCCTGCTGCAAGAAAAAAAATAATCTGTGGTAATATACAGGCATAGTACTCATATCATGTTCATGAATTAAATAATTTTATGGGTTTGTATTTTGTATAAGAATGATATCATTCATAATTAATCCATTTAATAGTGCTAGACTGATTTCCATTTTGATGTGAGAAAGTTGCTTTAAGATAAGAGGATAAGGCTTGTTCACCTCCACACATCAACTTCAGTCGTTTGCTGAGGTTCTGTAGCCTCAAGGTTCTTTCATTCCCCCCCAATCCCATCGCAGCCTTTGCTGACTTCCACCTACATTCCTAGTGCACAAGCTACTTAGGTTCATTTGCACTGTAATCACTTTGTATAAATCTTACCATAATGCCTGAATGAAGTGTTTATACCTGTTATTTTCATTAACAGAAGATGGATATGTAGCTGCAGTAACTACACACTCGAGGACAAACGGCCCCGCGGCCACGTCCGGTGTGTGTGGAACACCAGAGCCAGTATTTTGGAATCGGTCTAACACTATGTTTACTTGGATGTTTGGAAAAACTCTTGATTAATATAAAAGCACTTTTTAATTATTGTGTTTTGTTAGAAGATATGTTGTAAATTGCTTCAAGCTGCTTTCTAGGTCTTATGTTTATTTTTTAATATGCAATAATATGATGTGTTATACGTGTACTGTGAATTTAAAATATTTCACATGGTTTTACTGTTAAATCACAATATGATTAAATAGAAATGACAACTTACCTAGTTTTTTTTATGATTCATAAGTTAACTGTTACGGTAGTATTTATAAATGTACCAGCAGAGACAAAAGCAGTGAGGCATATATGCTGTCATATTCTCAAATTTCAATGTTTTCAATTTTGTGAAACAGATCAGTTTTAGTAAAGAACTGTGTATTTGCATATTTCCCTCAGTTTGGATGTTTGTAGTCTTAAAGTATTTGTACATCTCCTAACCTGTGTGGTACTCATCGGGAGCAGATATGATATATATAATATTACCAAGTGCCTATGCCCAATATTCTATAAAATGGCAGAAGACATAAAAAAAGAATTTTGCAAATAATTTCTATTGCTTAATTTTGTATTGAACAATTTGACAATAACTAGAATACATCTCTGGCTTTTATAAATGTTTAAAAATACACTTTTTTTGGTAATGAAGTAATAATGCACATTTGAAAGAAGGTACAAAATTATTTGAGCACGAAATCAGGCAGCGGCACTTTGACACGGTGATTCTTTTAAAAGGCAGTAATATCCTTACTTCACCCTGGTAGTTGGGAACATGCAGTTCAGGAGGAGAAGTTAATTACTGCATGTTAACACTGTATATTTTTACTTTTCTTACCTGGAGTAATTGCCTGCATTGCTCCTCTTTCTGTTAACTTCAGGTGTGACACTAGTACAGCTTCGATTGCAATGACCTACTACTGTGTGACATGATTTGCGTCTCCGTTTGCTGTCGTCAGGACAGGGGTGAGCTCACTCGGGCAGCAGAGAGTTCATTTACTTAAAGTTCAGTCACGTGAAAACAAACCCCAAAATGGACAGTGAAGTTACTGTTGTCAGAATAGAGCTTCTAGAACTGTGTCAGCATTAAATAAAGGGCCCAAGCCAATAGTACTGAAATCACTATTTCCTTTGGGTTTTAGCGTCCTTTGTCCAAAGGCTTGAGTTAGCTCTCACAGAAACGTGCAATGATTTTTTGCTAAACGTATAGATTTGTCACTGCTTTCCTAAGACAAGTCAATCTGCAGGAAGGTTGAAGACCTTTTGGGAAGGAAGAACTAGGATAAAATACGAAATACATTTCTGCTTGCTTCTGTTTCAAAATTTTGTCTGAAGATCACTTTAAAGACCAAAGTTGGGTTTAATAATGTGATTTTGTTGACTTTAACATAGTCTCTTTAAAACGTTTGTACTGAGAAAAGTATCAAATTGGACTATATTTGCATTTGCAAACACCCTTTTCTGTCCTAAAATAAGATACTGCCATTTAAAACATGTAGCCAGCTTTGGACTTTTTAAAAAATGAGCTTGGATCACCAAGTTGGGCTGTAGGTATTAATGTATTTTTTTTGCATCTGTGCAGTCTATGACAAAGACTAATTTTTTTTGAACCTTAAGAGCATTCTGGACTAAAGCAAACTTAGCTACTTAAAGGGTTTTTGTTGTTTTTTAAACAGTGAGCAAATCAAAGAATAATGTATAATTGGAGTTTGAAATTATGTTACAGTATTTTTCAAACAAGCAGTTATTTTGGACACTGGTTTGCTAATATTTATCTAGTGTGGAACAGAATTCTGCGACCATTGTGCTCACAAAAATGCTTAGAAATATCTTAGTGAAAACTTTTGCTTTGGTATTTTAGAATTTACCAGCTTAGGCCCCGTGGTGCTGCCCAGCTGCAGCTCCGTGACACTCGTTACCGTGAGCTACAGAAGTGTGGTTTTGTGCTGTCTTGTCAAAGGTTAGAGTTCTTCACCTGTATTTCAGCACTTGCCTGTGTCCTAGGGCTATTTTTTTAATTGTAGTAACAGGCGATTTTCCTAATCTCCCCACACCAACAAAAAAGGAATGTAAACAGCACTTGAGGTGTGAATTGTCACATTGACATTCATAGTTTATACGTGCTGCATTTTTCTAGGAAATAAACTAATACGTTTAGTCTGTGGCTTTTTAAAGTTGTATGTTTTGTGTTTTACGGTGATGGATCTTGAAAATAATGTTGTGTGTCCTATAGAAATATCAGTACTGAAAATTTTGCAGGTGTTCCCTGTAAGTTTCTTTGGTGCTGAATTACAGACACATTTAGAAACTATCAACAAACCCTTCTGTGGAGAAGGAAAAGCACATACCAAAGAAAGAGACCTAGGGGTGAAATTCTGGGACTGGGCAGCTTGCTATAATTACAGAGGAATTCTTAAGTAATCAATCACTTGAACCATTATCACACACAGCAGTCAGACGAAAACAATGACATTCTTCACAAAATTCTTTTTGTGAGGAATCACAAGCAGGTTTTCTCTAAATTATTAAGGCAAGTCAACTGCAAATACAAATAAATACCTACTTTTACACCAGTACTTGACAACGGAGGACAATAAAATACCTGCAGTTGACTGGAGACGACTGTTTGGGAGAAGTCAGAAGTGAAAGCTGACCTCTGTGAGTATTCTGCTATACACAATGTCTAGAAACTGGATACCTTAATATTATCTTTTAGCAACACTTACAGTGTGGTAATTTGCTGAAGTCACAAAATACATAAAAGCAAACTAAATAGATTTTCAAGATTCATTTTGGTATTTGACAAAGTTCTGTGTTAATTTATGTAAGAATATAATTTTTAATGTGAATGCCATTATGTTGTCACAATTATTTAGCCTGGGGAATAATAGATTAAAATTGTGATTTCTCAGGGTTTTTACAGTTAGGAGCTGTAATTTAACCGGAAGTACGCTAATTACAGATAGATCCCAAGCTGCATGTTATGGGCTTATTATTAGTCTTCTTTGAATATCAGATTATTAAGGACATACTTGTTTTGTTCTATATTGCCATTCAGAGTATCCTAGTATTAAATATAGGTAGTACTATTATTACTGTCACACTATGCTTGTGTAACTGTGGTCATCATCAGACCCTAAATAAATACAGAATTTTTACTCATATTAATTTATGGAAGCCGTTAATGTTTTGAGTGTACAGACAGAAATGATTTTGTGAATGAAATTGTTCTTAATACAAAACATATTATTTATAATGCATACTCATTTACTTGTAGTGAACTGTTTAAAATTGTTAACACTTGTTAAAACTTTTCTACACTATAGCATTTATGCAATGGTTTACAGAAGTCATGGAATTATTTTTATTACCAACATGGAAATAAAATTTTGATCTTTATTTCTGAGCTATACTGTGTTTAGAGACTCAAAAAATTACAGATACGTTTTCATCTGCAATTTAATTATGGCAATCCCAATCATTTCAGGGTTTCAATCACTGGGATTTAGTGGTTCAGAGGAGTAAGAGCTCTAACTGTGATAGAAAGAAACAGATTCAGCAGAACAGTCTACAAGACAGAGGCTGTCAAAGTAATTAAAACTTAATCACTTTTCCATTCCATTCTTCTCTGTACCATGTCCTAAGAACATACAAAGTGTCCTGCTTGGGCTGGAGCCATCATTCTAAGTCTATACCACTATTCTGTCCCTGACAGTGGCAAGAGGAGATGCTGTTTAGGAGGAGCACACAAGTCTCTCCTTTTTCTGCAGTCCCAGCCTCTTGGATCCTCCAGTGTCAGGGAAGTTAGAAACTGCAGCTGGTTTAGACTCACCTTACACAAGCTGGCAGGTTTGTACCTTCATAAGGTGCAAGGAACGTGGCACCACACAGGAGTGTGGATGTGGATTCACCAAGGGTTTCTGGAGCTTCTTGCCCTGTCATTAAGGTCCCTCCTGGTAACGCTCAAGTCTTTTCCAGACTGACTTCTTTTCCCCAGCAGACCCTGCACATCCTGCCAGGCAAGGAAATTAAAGCAGGTTACTAAAAGGTACTGCTGGCCTTGCCCAAGAAATTCAATAGTGAGGGTGACGACAGAGTGAAGGGAATAATCCCAACAAGGTGGAAGGGACAGACAGACGCACATGGTGACTTACTCCCACGCAGCTTGGTGACAAAGCTGCAGCACCTCATGCCTTTTGGCCATCCACCTGCCTTCCCTGTGCACAGACAGGCCCTGCCCTTGCCCTGCAGCACCCACCACCGAGTCCCCATTTGCTTTCAGATGGCCTCAGATTTCAAGGACATTTGAGGCACCTGGTGGCCTCTGCTTCTGTTCTGGTGTGCCCCAGAACCCCCAGTTCACACACTGCTCTGCCTCCCAGCAGTGGGCAAGAGCCAGGACCAGTGGGAAGGCGAGAGTGTGCTAAGGACCAGCGTGCCTACCAACAGCCTAATGACTATTGGGAAGGGCAGCAAAAACACTATGATTGCTCTTCAGCTCATTGAGCCTATTCATTAAATGTTTTTCTCAATGTAAGCTTCCTTGATTTTATACGTTTAAAATTCGAAAACTTTTAATTTCCAAAGGTCATGACTAGATCTATGACTTGAAACTAATCCAAGTTACAGTAAACATAACCCACAAACACGCAGTGTTACCTATGAAAACCCAACCCTTCACTCACTCACTGCCTTTCTAAAATGAGGCAACTGCTTCAATTCAAAACCTGGGTGACAGGCATTTTTATAAAAAATATAAATGTAAAAACCTCAGCTGTAGTGACATATAATTATCTATTACCTACCCAAATGCTCAGCATAAAGGATTTAATGCTGAGGTACTCTCAAGTTCCCAGAGGTAACAAATTAAGATATTAGGCAGTACCTGTAGTCCTCAGGGATGGGACTATACAATCAGTTATGCATCAAAATCATAAACACGATGGATACTTACTGAGAAAATCTAAATTCAAAATTGGTAACAGTCTCTCCAGTGAACTCTATCATTTCAACACCATTTATTGAATTCCTGGAACACTTTGCATAATTAGCACCATAGATGCACACAAATTGGGGCTGACTAAAGGGCAGTGTTACACTTAAAAAATGATATTGCCTTCATTTATCAGATGCTCTAATGTTACTTGCAAGGATTCCAAACAGTAGTTTCTTTGCCATTCTTCCATGGTTTGCATCTTTTTAGGCTCTGTTTTCTTTATTTGTCCTTTCTATGGATAAAATTAAATGCAATATGAGAAATGAGGTGTGTTGTTCAAATGTGACAAAAATATAACTCCTAAGGATGGCTGCGGGGAGGTAGTTCATATCCAAGAACAAAGTAATTTTAGGTACAGGTGTACTCTTTTTGGATGTGGAATGCAAAGGAAAAGATGATTTCAGAATTTCCCAAGATTGAGCTAAAAGGAAGGGGAGGGAAAGCTTAGTTTGGAGAAGACAGGAAGGAAGACAAGAAATAGAACAGCTTAGTAAAAGAAGAAATAAAAGAAATACTCCAATGATTTACCAGAGAGAAAGAAAAATTAAGCACGTCCAGAACCCAGCTCACAGAGTTTAAAGGGGTATATATTGTTTTCTGCTTTTCTAAAGTAAAATGCAGCATCAACAGCTGATCTACATTTATTGTTTTTGCCTGATTTGTTCACAGATAGATTCATCTCTGCACAGAAACTACATGTAGTTTCATAACTTCAGTGGAGCTGTGTGTGTGTATATGCAAATATATGTAAGGAAACATTGGTTGTCTATCAGCTTATTTGTTCCCCACTCTGTATTTATAGTGGGAATGCGTTACTTTTCCCCTTGCTCCATTTAGCAGGAAAACTTGCCTACCAGCAGATCCTGTGGTGTCTTGTTGATATATGTTATAAGCAATCTATCATATGGTCCTACATCAGATGTAATAAAAATCTTGCCACGGTGATGATCGTCCTGCAGACTGGATTTCGTGGTCACCCTACAAGACGATGAGTTGTATGGGATGACTTCATTACCCATAGTTTTCTGTACTGTCATAAAGTCTTGACAATTTTTTTCTGTAGAAACTGCTTTATACCTTGACACATTCCAAATATTTTGAAGCGACATAGTTTAGATGAGCTACAGTTACTTACTCTATATGTATGGAGTCCCAACAAGAAGTTGTAACAATAACCTTACCCAGCTGTCTCCAGAACCTGATCATTGTCCAACAACTACAATGCCACTTCCTGATGTGCACATCCATTATATGAATGGATTTAGCCTTGTTAAAAAAAAAGAGAAAAGACAAAGTATTAAAGGGTTAAGTCCTTAGCAAAATATGCTATTAAAAAAGGTATTGTCAGCAATTAAGTGATAATTACATTGCATGTGGGACGACAGCAAATTAAAAAATAACTGCAAAGAGAAGTTGCAATTATCCATCATAGAAAACATTTCGGAATGGTTCTGCAGGTTACTCGTTCAGGGATTTTATGCTGTGATTATAGGTATGTACAGCTGCTGGGAGACAAAGATTAACCAAAGTAAAACCCGGAGCTGGTGGGCTGAGAGTGAGCCATGGTGGGAGCAGGAGAGACAGCCAGGTGGTGAGACAGGGGATGGAGGTGCGTAGGTGACCTCCCCCTTGCATCTAGCCAATAAAATCAGAGCCAAAAACCATCATAAAACCCTCCTTTTCATTTTGCTGGGCTCCTCACTAGCTCCCTGTGTCCTTCAGCTCCACAGTGGGTGTCCAAGCAGCCCCGTTCCCACAGTGTCCTGACCCCCAGAAACCCTCCTCACCTCAGAGGGAAAGGCCCCTCAGCCCACAACCCCATGCCATCCCTCCCCAGAGACTCACCTCAGCAGGGAAAAGGCTTCCCCATCCTCCCTCCCTCCCCTCCAGCCTGGGCATGTCCCGATCCCAGGGTGATGGGGTGACAGGGATCCCCAAGGCCCCCTCAGGTCACGGCACCTCCCGGCACTCGTCGACCCGTTCCAGTCAGGGCAGCTGGGGCCAGTCGCTTTAGTAGACAATTTATTTTGATAAACTTGCTCAATAACAAAAATACAAGTGAAGAAAATTATGTTCATTTTATACAGTTTGTATTAACATTTGTTCGGAAATCATTAATTGAAAAATGTTCTAACCAATTAGAAAACAATCCTCAGTAAAGGCCGGGGCAAGGGACACAGACAGTCAGGCCTCGAGCGGGGAGTGACGCGACGCCCAGGCACAACAACCCGCTTGCAGACACCATTTCCTTCATTAGTTTCATCCTTCACAAAGGTTTTAAAGGACAGCTTTCTTTGTGTGTGTGTGTGTGTGTGTGTGTACGTGTGTGTGTTGGGGCAAACAGTAATCTACAGTTGTGTTCTCAAGTGGTTAAACAGCGGCTCTGAAGAACAGGCCTGAAAGAAAGGCCCGGATCCAGCGGCAGTGGAGACCGGGGCTGAGGTGGTGGTGCTCACTAACAGCCTCTCCAGGAAACTGCTATCACTCCCCAGCAAGATTAACACTGAAAAACTGTGTTAAATGGTTGGACTGGAGCCTTCTGGGAAGGATGCCCTCCCCAGGTCTGAGACAAACAGCTTCCAGGTGGCTATTCCAGTTGAGCTCAACGGTAAGATGTATACAGACAAATTAACCAGTTTTCCTTCTGAAGGTATTTTAAGTTTCCAATCTTACATTTTGTTCACCAAATAAACGACAAAGTGTGCCCAAATTACATTAGGATGGGACATCAAACCTTTGGGGGAATTCTGAAGCAAAAGACTAAATAAGAACCTCTAGTGGCGCATGAAATGGGCTGTCCTTCAAAAAGTTAAAAATAATGGCTGGCAGAATCAGAAAAGTTTATGTAAACACTGAACACAAATATGGGATTACCTTTGGAGAAGATTCATATGAAAACATTTGCTTTTCATAAAATGAAAAAGTCTACAGATGGTTAGGCATGTTCAATACGAACTTCCTGTAGTTTAAAACAAAACCTTGTGCAAATAAAACCTATAAATAGTCTTCAGCAGATTTTACAGTGATGCTCTTAGGTATGAAAAGAATGCACACAACTTTAAAACAAAAGTAACAGACATAAGTTTGACAAATGATTGCACCATAAAACAGTGTTTTATATACAGTTTACAAGATATGATTTTCTGCTATAAATTAATACTGTACTATATAGTACTTAGTGACCTTATTAAAAGCAACTGTTGAGAGCTGTCTCTTTAGTTACTGGGTAGGGTTTTTTTAAATGCAGATGGCTGCATCTATTTCTCAATGCTCAAATATTTAATCAAAGAATCTACTCGTTAAATCTCTGCTATCATTTCATAATTCATAGCAATAGCACTGGCAGATCAGATAAGTTTCCATCCAGGCAGCCACGATAAGGGTTTATACTTTTTTATTAAATGATGATCCATTTAATTTAAGCCTAAATCCACAATATACATGATGTCACTATAACTGAAATAAGTAAGCTGGGGAGCGAGAAATCTTAGCAGCTGAGAAACTCTCCTCCCCACCCATGTTCCAGTTATAAAAATCTCTTAGAACTATTTACAAGAGTGACATTTCTGAAAAAATTTGAGGTTTTTTTTTTTAAACATAATTTATGACCTAAGTTTTAGTGAATACTTCAGCTTAGGATACAGCAGTGATAACACCAAAAATTCAGACACACACCCAGCAGCTGAACCTTGCATTTTATCTCCACCAACATCACCAGGGACTTACAAAGGCTTAAATTAGGAACCAACTTATATTTAAACCATTACTTCCATGTAGGCGCCTGGCTGTATTTACAGATTAGTGCACTTTAGAAAAATTTAGTGATCTGTCAACACTCCCTTCTGCCTGTGAGTGAGCTGACTGGAAGAAAAGTTGCTCATAGACCATTCCAGTGATCAGTTTGTTAAAGAATGCCAAAAGAAAAAAATACATAATTCAGCAAATAACCTTGTTTTATAATACCTTGGGAGGGGGAGAGGGAAGAGGAGCACAGGGACCCGCTGGGGTCTGAATGGCACACGGTTTAAAAGAATTGTGCAAATTGTCTTATTTTTACACTTAAACTTATCTAGTAAGTGAATGATTCTGGAAACTGCTAATTGTATTTTACCAGCAACCTCATTCTAAAATACACTTACACTAATATTTTAGAAAAATGTCTATTTGGTAATGCAGTTCTTCTAATAAGCTCAATGAAACAGCACTTGAAACATAGCGGTTTTTTGGTTTTCATAATGAATATCAGGTAAACCACTTATTAACTGGAAAATACTGAAAATACTGATAGTGCACGCAGCTTTCCTGGGACACTGAATTGTATTTTCTGCAAGGTTAGACTGAGTAGTGAATTTAGACGTTGAGGGATTCAAAGGTTTATCCTTGTGTTGAAAAATAAAACTAACTTTAGGGAGGAATATTTACTCCAAATTTGTGTGGCCCTTAATCCACATTTAAAGTAACACATTTAGTAAACAAGGCATATATTATTTAAACAATTATATTGCTCTTTTTTTGTAAAGATGAATTAATAACTAAAATGAAAAAAATTCCATCTTTGCAGTGGAATAGTGTTTGCATTATTTAAACATTGCATTTTACATGTGCTAGAGAAATGCTTCCCTATGGTAAATGCTGTGCTTGAACATGTGTGAACGCTCATGTAACAATGCAGTAGAAAAAGAGACTTTCTGTACAACAGTTGCTAATAAT
Source organism: Scolopax mira (assembly GCA_004320125.1). Lineage (NCBI taxonomy): Eukaryota > Metazoa > Chordata > Aves > Charadriiformes > Scolopacidae > Scolopax > Scolopax mira. Next base: position 33,156 of record BJBW01006981.1, on the reverse strand, counting down.
TTAAATAGTGTCAGTTTCCCAAAATTAGGATTTTAACTTTAAGGTATGACATGATCTCAGCTTCTACCCTCATATACAAATAAATTACCATAAAAAGAATTTTAGCTTAACTTAAAATTGCACCTAGAAAGGCATGGGATCGTTTGTACCTATTACAAAAACTGTTAAAATCAAGGGCTGCTACAAAGAATGAGGTAAACTGAAGACTCTCAGCTATGTGGCCTTCAGAGAAATGGCTTTTTTCTATTGAGTTCTAGTTTTGCACACCACAGTGTTTTGCTAGCAAAGCGTTCCGAGTTCTTTTTCCAGAAACCATTTGTGTGTATATACATATATATACATATATGTGTATATACACACACACACATACACACACACTGTATACTGCATCAGCAAAATATATATATATTTATATATATATATTTATATAAATATAAGGAAGAAATCCCCCTCTAAAATGTTCCTTAGTGTTTTTCTAGAGCTCACGGGGGAGGAGGGGATGTATGTCTTCTTGCTGTTACATACATTTAGAGAACATGTTTTGATCTATTGGCTTCTTGGTGCAGTAATGCAAGATTGATCCACACTGGTGCCAAAGGCTTTGCTCATCGGAAGGAAGATGTAAAATACTAATCTCCTAAACAGTGAGGCCAGCCTCACTTGAATTACTCTGCAACCCTCTGGACTACCACAAAGTTCATAAATACTTTGACTTCCAAATCGTTAGACGTTAAAAACAGGAACAGTACAGTAACACGGGGCATTATGCTTCTCAGTGTAAAGCATTCTTCACTAGTTCCTATCACAGTGCAGACCTGACTGCATTAAATATGCTCAGGAGATTAGTCAACGCTGTCTGTATTTGGTTATGGGAAAGGCTCTCCTTTTTTTCATCCAAAGTGCATAGTGAGAACAAGTCAAAGCATTCCTCTTTTCAGTAAGTGTTTGATAGTCTGATCTAGGCATCCTCCTGAGAATGCAATTCTGACGTCTTGCTCTTTTCCAAAATAAAGTCCTCCAGTTCAGACATTCATCAGCCAGGTAAACAAACTTTGCCAGCAAATAGAAGTCCCACTATTGTAAAGAAAATGGATAAGACAAACAGTACATATGAAGACCCAACCACTGTGTTATTAGGTAATTTATATGGTTGACCTCCAACTTCATTGATGTAAAATCCTATTGGAAATATTAGGGCTGCCATACAGAATAGTATCACTGCAAAGAAAAGAGAAAAGAAAACAAATGGTCACTGCTGTGTTGAAGTCAAAATATTTACCAGTTCATAGAGCAGTCCAGAAAAAGCAAGCACAGTATTCTGACCAAACTCAAGAGCTGAGATAGTCTGGTAGCTAACTCGCTTGAAGTGATCGAGTGGGCTTTACCTTGCTTTTAACACTTTCCTCATCTACTCCCAAGAAAGACTCAAAGATCCCTATTTCGATTGTCATTTCAGTCCTGATCATGAACTGTCTTTACAGAATAAAAATTTGGGGGATGTATTTCTACCACCATCCACAAGATTAGTCACAGAGTTCATTACTTCTCCAGTTATTTTAGAGCCACTGTTCCCCAAAGTCAAGATAAACTATTATTCAATATTTAATAAACTCCTTTTCTGGTATTGGAGTTGTTTATTTCCAACTGCAGTTGCTCTCTTCCCATTCTTCCACATAAACTCCTTTTCTGTAAAAGTTTTGCTAAAAATAGAAAACACATAAATCATCATTACAGATTCTCTTATACTAAAATATACCAGTTTCCTGAAGTTATATGAATGATTCCTTAAGTAATGAATTATCCTTAATATTTTCTATTGGAATATAAAGTTTTCATACTATGTTACATCTAAGCTTCTTGGTGAAAAACTTCAAATTCAGACTCCATGAGCAAAGAGAACCAAGCAATGAGGCTTTCTGTTTCACCTCAACAGTTAAGACATTAAGACACAAAAGCCATTCATTAGAATTACATTATGGACTTCACAGGCCTTCAGGTACCAACAGTGGCCAACATTCCCCACAACACGTTTTGGTTCTCTGGTCAAATCCAGGAGAGAACATCCTCTCCCAGGTGGTGTAACCACCAGAGGTCCTGTAACCTCTCCCAGATGTAACATACCTTTGGATAAGTTACCCTGAGTAGTTTGAATGTGGTGTTGTGCAGGCCCCCAACAAGGGAATGACCTCCAAATATGGCTCCTCTAAGAAGCAAAGCATTCTTCACAATAAAAGCATTAACTTTTGAATTGGCTTGATTGCATATGCAAGAATATACAGTTAGGATTTTTTATCAGTATTAGAATAACACATAATTTTATCTGATTCTACCAGTTTGATCAACTATTAGTGCTCTACTGATTTCACATCTATGTATTTCAACTTTGTTTCAAGCATTATTTATTGTGAGTGGAACACAGCATCCCAACACCCATTATTGACCCAAATCTAAATTATAGTTGCAGGGAGAGAGGGGTGAGCCTGCTCTGTTCTCCCACCAACCCTGCACAGCCACATCCCACCATCTCCTATCATCACCCATAGCTACAACTGAAGCCTCTCCTGTTCTTCAAGTCCATTTATAAACCCAGACAGAAGGGAAATTCAAGACAAGTTACAATGTTTCTACCTGAAAAAGCGCTTTAAATGCAGATTTTTTATCTTCTCACAGTTAATATAGACTGCTGCTTTTTGTTTGTTAGTAAGGGACATAGGTGCTATCCTTGTTTCCCCTCTCTCTTCTCCACCACCAAGAGACAGAACAAAGACTGGGAATCCTGTTCCCTACTTGAGTTTCTCCACAAGTCAAATTTAAAAAAGCAACATTAAAAACCACTGGCAACACTGGTAGCCATCACCTTGTCAGCCATCCTGCAGCTGCTTCTCTTTCCAAAGGCACCTAAAACAAGTTGAGGTGGTAGCCTGTAGCCTTTGGCCTTACCAGGACAAAGTCTCCAGTCTTTGCAAAGGAGAAAATGAGGGGCTGGAGCAGCCTCAATAGTTTTTAATGTAACTTCACTATTGCTTTTCCTGACTAAAAACACACCCCACTTTATCCAGCTACAGTGTCACATGTCTATACTTAAAACTTTTTTTTTTTTTAAATGGACTCCATGTTTTCGTCAAGACGAATAGTTTATCACATATTTTATATTGTAATGCTCAAAGGTTATGATCTGCACAGTATACATGTCAGCTTTGAGGAAAAAACACTCATGTTCTGTAGAAGAGACTAGTTATGGGTATGATGAATCTGAATCCAAAAAGTATCCAAGTTGAACAGAAAAGGGCAGTTCCATGAACTATGATCCACATCAGAACATCACCGCATTCCCAAACACATAAAGCAGCTTTCAAACTCCTTGAGTCAAGAACAGCTGACAAAACTAAGAATAACAAAAAAATCAAGTGTTCCACTGGAGGGAGCTCGTCTCTCGCCTTTAATGTGACAGCACCAGATAGTGTCTCAAGGGGAAGAAAAAGAGCACAAACAAAAAATATCTGGCAACTGCATAGTTACTACATTCTTGCTCAGCGCTACCTCCTTAGGCCATCTACTACAACAAAACCAAAGAACCAGCAACAAGATGTTAAACATTAAATAATCTAGAAGGTTTTAATCTCCATGGATTATTGGTCCATGTAATTTCACGCTACGCAATCTAACCCTTAAAGAACATTTCCCTTCATTTAGTTGTATCTTAGCCAACAGCTGGTCCCTCCATGGAGAGAAAGCCCGGGTATGTGTGTTTCTTGAGCAGATCTGTGCAAACACAGAAGAGGTCAGAAAGCACTGGCTGATGAGTGATCAGTAATGCAACATACAATTAGTAACAATTTGAACAACATTCTGAGGATGAGTCACATTATCATAGCTCAGCACACTTCCTATTACATCCTGTTTGTCCCTGATGAGCATCCCAGTTATTTACAAGCCTTCTATTATATTTTAACAATAACCCACTTCTAGGAAATAGCTTTAGAATTCTGAAAACAACCTGCACTTTCAAGATTAAATCTCCTTTATTACATTCAAGAGCTACCCAGCTGGAAAAGTTTTGATGGCCTCATGGATACAGTTGAAGAGTAGATCTTTATCCCTCTCTACTGCACTGCTGTTCTTTGAGGTGTGCTGTGCATACAGGCCCCAGTGCTCCCAGGTGTGAGACCTCCCAGTGGCACTGTACCCATCAACATGTGCTCCCCATATCTCCTCGTGTTCCTGCCCCAGGACAGAAGGGTGCCTCAGCTCTACCTCCGTTCACAGTAGGAGTAGCACTGTGTGGAATGCTGACATCCACACACATTTCAAACATTTACCACAGAATTAACCAGCCATCTCTTCTCTTCCACCATGCACACACACACACACTGCACACATGCTGCTGTCAGGGTATCCAAGCAATTTTTCTTAGTGTGGTCTGAATTTTTAGTCTACTGAAATAGCAAATGAAAAAGGGATTCATCAAAGTCTCTGTCAGATTCGGAAGCCTGAATTATGGCAAAGTTTTGAGAAGTCATTAATAAAAGACTGCATAAAAAATTTATTTTAAAAAAAGACAACACTAAGGAGAAAATCCAATATATGAAGTGCTCAGTTAACTTAGTGCATATTCTTTTAGAAAGAGATTTGTAAGCTAAAGGATAGGAATTTCTTATACAAGCTGTAACCCAAATGTAACTCTCCATATCTGGTAGCATCAACTCAATGAATTTTCAGCAACATTTCCAGCAAACCATAAAGAACTTCTCCCTCAAGACAACTTGCTTTTGATTTCAAATTCTTCCTTGGGTAGGAAAATTTGCAAAAAGGACACTTAATGACTACAATATCTGCAAACAAAAATATTTAGCTAACAAAACACAATCGTTTCTAGTCTGCTTCTGGATGGTGGCTGTCAAAAAAAAAAAAAAGATCTAGTTCCTGCAATTCTTTAGCTTTAAATTGTTTTGAGCATCCAACAACAGCTTCAAAAAGTCCAGCATGCGGTGCATTAAAAGAAGGAAAAAAAAATATGGTCTAGTTTTTAGAGGGCTCATTGTCAGTAACCACTTGCCTGTTCAGAGACTCGCAACACAGAAAGCAGCACCTGGTACAAATCTTCACACAATAAGCACTTTATGCACTGGGGAACAGCAGGGACAGACATTTGCAGGATAGCTACTGGTAGTTAAGAATGTGATTATCCTGCCTTATTTTTACTTGCATTCCAAAAAACAAGTCCATTATACTCATGAACATTTAAATCCTGAGGCAAAAAGAATAACAGCCTCTCTAGTAACTGCTGGAAAAAAGGCAGAAATATGATTTTTCTGCCCAGCATCTCCTCCCTGGGTACATCTCAGAGAAGCACCCGATTCAGCAGTAACAGACACAGAATTAACTCCCTTTCTAGCTGTAGCAGATGGTAGAGCTAGAGATGTAGATGTAGAGACCTGAATCTGTGTAAGATGTAAACAGATCCTGTAGGAGCTCTGTGAATTCCTGCAATAGCCAGGATAGTTATAATATACATAAGACCACCCAGGCAGCCTCCGCAGAGAATGAGCTCTGGACATCATTTCTAATTATGGAACCTAGCTGTATCTGTCCTAAGGTCCATGGACATTACGATTAAAATTTACCATAGGTTCACCAGATCCTATCTTCTAAACCAGAAGAGGGCATAATGAGCACCCTGAAAAGGCAAGGGGTTTACATAAATTCAAAGTAGGGCTCGCAAATAAAGAGCAGTTTCAGAGGCACATGGAACCATACCAAGGCCACGTTACTTTTTTGCTACCAACCTATGCCACTAAGTCACAGGTCACAGGGCATAATTAGTGATGAAGCAGTGTAGAAACTGGGATGGTAGTAGGCAGTTAGGTCACACTTGAGCAAACAGTAAATATTAACATGGAAAAGAATAGCTGCTCAGGTCTTTGGCTGCCATGGACACAGGAGGCACAGCGATGAGTTCATTGATGAAGCTCACAAGCACCTGGGCCATGCACAAAACACCATGGAGGAATCCACTCTCCATTCCATCAGTATTCAATTCCATACAGGTAACAGGACTCAAACATCAGTGATAGCTTTGATAGTATCTGTGCCCAAAGTGACCATTCCTATCCCATCAGTAAGAATACTGTAATGCTTGAAAGACTCTACAGAAACTTTCACATTTGCCTTCAGAAGACTTGTGTCACTCCTGGAGTATGACCTGGAGGAGGGAAATATCTCTCCTTTCCACAAAGCTGTTTTGCAGAGAAGCCAGAAAGACAAGTGAAATAAAACAATGAATGGCCATGGAAGGATGCAAATACTAATAAATACTCTCCAGTGCTACTAAATACTCTCTCAGTCTATTACTTTAGAAGTGTGTACAGGAAAGAGAACTGACAGATCAAACTTTTGTCCTTCACGTGTCCTTGGCTAAATGAGATAGACAAGACCACCTTCAGCAGTAATTCAGATTTATAGGTACATGGTTGAAAAGATCTGGAGTCATCTTCTAGCACCTGTACGAGGCTGCTGAGTCCTGAAGTTGCTTGCAGAAGAAGAGTTGCAATATAACTATGAAGTTTCCCTTACTCTCTCTCCCCAGTTACACTCGTTTTCATCTTCTAGCACTTCACAGGAAGGATCTGTTGATGGTATTCAAAGTTGATTCCACATGGTTACATGTTTCCTAATACTAATCTACAACCAGGTTACTAATTTGTGTTACCATCCAATGAACCACAGCAGTCACTCTCATCAATTTTTTTTAAACATACAGAATTCTTCCTCCCATTCACTTCTTTTTCAAAAGTGACTTCTCTTACAAGTGAGTTAAGCAACAAAATTTACCATTGTCATTGCTAACAGGAATGTAAAGGTCACAGAGTTGTATGTATTGGAGATGAATATCAAAGACATTGAATTTTAGAATTTTGGCAACGGAGCAATCATATTTTAATAGAATTGTGAATAATTCTAACTTGAAAAATAACAACTTAGTATGTTTCATTATTAAACATCTCATAACAAAAAGGCAAATGTTGCAATAAAGGAATGTCCTATATTTAGACTTATAATAATGGACCTGTTGCAAGCCTAAAGACATCTACAGAAAAAAAAAAACCCAACAGCTTTAGGGTATCTGTTTTTTTGGCTGAACTAACCATCACAATTGCAGGAAGCTAAAGTTGCGGGGACATGATGATTTAAGATATTAAAAAAAAAAAAAGAAACAACACAAACCCCCACAACATTAAGATATGTAAAGCCCCAAATAGAAACTCTGAATTATGAAAAAAACATCAGTAAATAAATTGTGGTATCAACCATTAATATATAGTATTCCAAAAAACCCTCTTTACCCTAGAGCCTTGATTTTAGCTTATTGTAAGCATCTTAATTCTATATGGCATTTGGAGTTTAAACCCTCCCTGCATACATACATGAAATATGTATAGATAAACAAGGGCACTGGAAAAGTTGGGATGGAATATTCAGTAATACCCATGTTTGCTATTTTAATCATTCACCTGAAAATAAATAAAAGTCAATCACAACAGATTCAGCATTTCAATAGTCCCATTGTCTGCAAGAGCTGCACTATTAATTTTATATGCTGTGTAGCAAAGTTGTCAGAAGGATGGCTTTGATTGCAGAAGTACCTCAGTGAAGTACCTTTGCTGAAGCTGAGCACTTTTTTATGTTACTCCCTTCCCCAAAACAAGGTTAAATCTCATTCATATTAGTTATCATTACATGTCACAAAGTTACATTAAACCTTATTTATGCCTGTGTCAACCACAAACTTGCATTTTCTAGTTAGCATTCACACTACCTTTAGTGGTATGTCATAATTCAAGTCAATTTAAAAGCCCTCAGGTTTTGAGTTTTTTCATGCTGTCATCCCCACCATTAGGGCACCATTTCACAGTTGGGCTAAGCCTGTAACACACACCAAGAAAAGGAAGTTTGAAAGTTATTCCCCTTGCTCGTTACAACTGTTTTTCTTTTGCACTGAAGTAGCTGTAGGATATGTTTCCCTGCATGAGCTGCCAGAGAAGGCTCAGCTGGTGCTCATAGGGAGCAGAATCCAGGAATCCTCCCTCCAGCTGAAGCACCGCTGCGGGTCACTTAGGAAAGCAGAAGTCTCAGTGCTGAGAAGCACAGCAGATGCTCTGCAGTGGGCAATCCTCCTGCATCGCCAATTAGGATGCAGATATTCTGAATAAAACACGTGCTGTGAGGATGAAGCAGGACTGAACCAGCACCAACCCTGAATGAGGTATTCATGAGACACCTGAAGTAGGGATGGATTGCAGACTGTACTAAGTCTCAGATGTATCAACTGCCTCTTCCTCAGGGAGAGAATTTTCAATCATTCCTTTCTGCTAGGAATAACTCCTGGCTATATGGGAGCAGGGAAGCATGAAAGGCCAACAGACACACAGTTCAGGACTGACCTCCTCTATCCCTGCTTATTTTCTTAGGTCAATTAATGGCACTGCCCAAGGAAAGTAAAGGGGTCAGGCCTTCCTTTCTCTCACCTTGGGCCACAGACTATTATTCCCTCTCAATTATAGTCACTTAAGATAACCTTGATTTTTGAAGAGTTTTATTTTTCCCCCAAATTGGTATTTAAATAGAGGAATGCTTTGTATAATAAGAGCCCTAAGCACTGCTCCTTGACAACACTAGTACTATTTGAGACTCCACCAGTTTATCCTGCATACAGGTCAACTGTGTAGTTGAGGTCACTTACTTCCAGTGAAAGCTATCCAGCGGGCATATTTAGTAGCTTCTCTTCGCCAGTGGGAAGCCACCAGCAAACCACATGTGACAGTTAGTGAAATGATTCCCATAATGATGAAAAATAACGTAGTGACCCACTCAGGAGGCAGCCGTGGAGGAATACAGGTCCTGTCACGTCCATGGATGGTTTGACACTGTCGCACAAGGCCAACTGTGAGAGCACCTGAAAATACATAGCAGAGAGGCAAGTAAACTTTCAAAATCCTCTCTGAGGGGCGCTCAATTGCAAACCAAAGCTCAGAATTGTAAAAAATTAAGGGATTCTTTCTTTGGTGAAGCCTTTCAAACACAGAGAATGGAGGGGGGCATGCTTCATACATCTCTCTTTGTGTTCTTTCATCATACGCTTGCACAAGTTGGAGTGAGATGGCTGCAAGCTGTATCTGGTTCTTGAGTGGCAATCAAGATCTAATCAAAGGGATAAAGCGTCCTAAAAAGCCTGCCTCTATCAGCTAAAGCAGTAGCTGAGTCGTGCAGAAGATCACTCCCTCATCCATGCAAGAATAAATACTTTTATAATCTAACAAAATGAGCTGCAGACCCCTAAAATGCCCTTAATTGTCTAATGCCTTCTCTCCTCATCTGTAAATACAGCTTTAATCCTTAAAGTCTTGCAGCATTTAATTCATACCAAGATTTTAGGAATGTTAAAAAAAACCCCACTCTTAACAATATCTGTCTATGCAAGAGACTGGTCAATCCTTTTGACAGCTAATGTCAATACAATACACACAAGCTGGGATTTCTACACAAACGATCTACCAAAAGGACAAGACTGTTACAAAAACCATAAAGTTTCCACAAAATGAGATATTTTCTAATAAGAAAAAAAAAACCTATTAAAACCCCAGTTCAGTGCTTTTGAGACTCATAAAGAAGCTTTTATTAAGCTTTGATAATGAAGTTCTCTTTTTTGGGGGGAAATTTTTAATTCAAAATTAACATACAGTATTAAAATCTGTTTCTTCCAGTGTCTCCTAAACATTAAATCCTATATTTTTCAATTTTGTCCCTTCCGTTTTCCTAAATATTCACAATTGTCTTTTGTCTAAACTAGGAGCAAAACCCAACAGTGTCATACTAGAGTCAATATCTTCCTCCATAAATTATTGCAAGTAAATATTGTCGTAGCATTGACCTGTTTAAAAAACAAAAAAAGGGCAACTTACAAACAATTAAGACCGTACAACTTGGAAGCTTAGGTTTAGCATGTCTTTTGGAGGGAGAAACAACTGTCATATTTTTAGCTTCTTTTTGGAAAAAACCCCCACAAACCCATGACACCAAGAAGTATGCCAACAGTCAAAGGTCCTAGCACCCTCCAGCCAATTTCTACAAGTGCTCAGATGCCACCTGCTTACACCTTAGTAATGAGAACCCACAGAATCTTCTTCTGAGCTTAAAGACATCAGGTCAGGAGGCAGAGTACCACGTTTTATTAGATGCAGCACTTCTGATAAACTCCTAGAGAATGAGAAGAAGCAAGGGCAAAGCCATTGCTGAATCTGTTCTGTTGAAGATTCCTGTAATTTATGTTTAGACGATACATTTTCAGCCCTATTCAGATTCATCCTTTTAATGACAAATTCATCAGCTGAAAGATTCAGAGATGAATTTTCAGCTAAAAGTTGAAGTAAGCAACTGACACTTTACCAAAGTGTCAGTTACAAAACCAACAAAAGTGGTATTTTCTACTCCAGATAGACAGCAATCACACCCTTGCTGTGCACCTGGATTACACAAACCCGAGCCAGCGTCCAGCAGCAATCCCGCACAGCTCCCGGACCCGCACGGTTTTACAGGAACTGCTTCTCAGCTCTTTTTTTCACAGCCTGCAATATTTTCATTTTGCATCAGCTGCTGGGGCAGAGGGGAGATGTGCAAGTATCCTTAAATGTCAACCCCCCCCCAAACACACACATTACAGAAGCTCATACAAAGCACTAAGCACTTTCCTGCAGTTTGGGGATGAAGAAGCCGCTCACTGCGGCACCACAGGAGAGGAAATTAATCCCAATGGCTCTGCCAGACCAGGATTTGACAACGATTTTACTGTTCTTACAGGAGTAGTCAGTTTTTTCTGAACTGCAACTCTCCTCTAAAGAATGACTTCATAAAAATTACATCACACGCTCAATAGATATTTTCTGAATTCAGAGACCTCTCTTGAATCCCATGGCAATAATTTAGTGCTTTTTTTTAACTTTGGCAAAAGGAACAGTGATAAGAACCACTGTGCTGGCCTCCGTTCTGTTCTGTGTGTTAACTGAAACTGAAGAACAGTTGCTACACATGAGTGTGTATTCAAAAGAGATAACTAACTCATCTTTCAAATGCAATTTGCGGTTTATACCGAAGACATTTTTCAATTAACAAGAGCACATTTAACATGACAGATTCAGACCAAAGCTAAGTCCAGCGGTGCTATATCTAGAGGAAACAGAAGAGAATTCCATCTTGAACTACTATTTTTCAGTGCTTTTTTTTTTGCTGTCAATATCTACTTCTTCAAAGGTTGATTTTCTCCAAAAAAAAAAATCACACATCAAACCCACCCAAAACCCACAACTGAAAATGGAAAAGAAAAAAAAAAAAGAAAATTTAAAAAAAGAACAACCAGTTAAATCTCTGAATTGTGAGTACCAGGGTAGCATCCCTTTTGAAGGCACAAGGAGAGTTGCAAGAAACGCCTCAGAGCAGGGTTTCCTGAACATCACTTCTCATGCCCAAGTTGTTGCACTCTTTTTCTTTCTTTTTTCCTTTTTTTTTTTTTTTTAAATCCGAGTTTTAAAGCATCAGCAAATAAATTTCAGAATCTCCCATTATGGTTAAGCTTTTGCTTGCACATGCTTAATATTTTCCCTTAACTCTGCTTCATTCTACAAATTTGAAGTAAGTATACACTATATTGAAGGTTTTGAACCTTGAGCCTGCAGACTCTAGGGAGGCAAATGGAGGGCACAAGGTCTGTGAACTAGTTCTAAAGGTTTCACGAAGGTAACTGTGGGAAAGAAGCTCATTATGTGCTCATAAATGTAGTTAAAGTTTAAGTTCACTTAATAGTTGGTGATACCTCACCTGAGGGATACCTCAACTGGGCAGAAGGAAATTAAACCTCATAGCTTGGTCCCATAGTGACAAATCTCCTGTTGAATGCAGACTTCAAAAGAAGTCTCTGGTATGGAAAAAGAGTATTTATTTGCCATGGAATTCAAAAGAAGAGTTGGTTAACATGGTGATTTATTGCTTTAGAATGGAACCAAGACAATCAAGCAAACAGTTACCAGGCAGCTGCCAACAAACTAACTCCTTACAGAAAATCTTGCTTAACTTTATCTAGTCTATCACTGAAAGGAGGGACAGACATACTGAATCGAAGACTCCTCCTGCCTGTAGTTAGAGAAAAGCCTAACAGTCCTTCTCAAGCCAGTCACTGAGTTCCATTCTCGTCCCTAGTAAGAGGTTTTCACTCATTCTTTCAGAATTCCAGCATAACTGCTGAAAATTTAAGCACCTAACACAGGTATAAAACAAACAGCACAGCTAATGCTAGTAGATTAGGCAGCTTAATGATGGATACAGCCCCAAAACACATGCAGAGGAATAACCAGGCTTGCCCATCCTCCCCCTCACAATGCCTCCACTGCACGGCCATTGGGAGCTGAAGATATGGGGGGCTGCACCCTTTCTCTCATACCCCTCTCCTTCCAGAGCTTCCGAGACTGGCACTGGCAAAGCTACTGCAAGAGGTGATTAGGATATGCATTTCTAATTACTAAAAGTGAGATTCAGCCTGGATCAAACCAGAGGACACTGCACTGAACAAACATCAGTGAGGTGGTCCTTAGCCTTTTCCAGTAAATCTATTCCCTAAAGTGCCCGTGCATTTCAAACACATTAAACAACCTTCCAGTGGTGACAGTCTGACTGTAATCAGGACTCCAGTTTATACCAGTGAAAGACCTCATGATCATATTCCTACACTCCCTCACCCAACTCCTCCAGACAACCAGTCATGTTCATTTTCTGACACTGCGTATTTTTACTAGAATAAGTAATAAAAAGACTTTTTAACAAAGGCATCAACATTTGGGAGCATCACCTGTTTAACAATCAAGCTTCACAAAACCATTGAGTGAAAGGAGGGAAAAGGCACAAGCCACATAAAGACAAGCCCTAGTTCTTCCCCTTTGTGCAGATGTGTGGCTGCCACCGAGCCGACCCACAAGTCCCACTCCAGCCCCACTGGTGCTGTGCCATCCCTCTCCTGTTTCTGTGGTAACTACAGAGCAACCAAGGAGGAACCTCCTGCTACGGAAGAGAAACAAAGATTGCTGCAGCCCTTTCACTCCCCCACCTCTCTATCACTTCTGAATTATTAAAAGTGGCACAGCAACACCACAGCTGGAGAGCAGTAGCATAACGGCTACGCAGATGTTAGCTGTCCATCTACTATTTGATTGCCAGAACACATGGGATCAAGTGTGCCAGGTGGACACAGGAGAGGTGCCACTGCCATGAAGAGCTTACCATAACATAAGAAGCAATTAATATGGTAAAAGCACAATACAGGGAACGAGGTGGGGCACAGACATTAGAAGGTCACAGAGTTCAGTAGCTTTGCTGTCATAGGAATATGCAAACCACAAATCCTCAGGACTGCTCTTGCTCATACAACTTGGGGTACCTGCCCCTCCTTCTGCCCTCCCCTACCACCCCCACCTGAAAACGTCCTTACTCTTTCCCATCATTTCAGAGAAAATGCTATTCCTCAGGTTTAAATGTGTCTGCAACCCTTTATATTCCTTGACAACAGCTTCCTCGCAATTACCTTCCATATACCAACCACATCCTTAGCAAAAGGCTTATTACTAACATTAAATAAATATTACAGGCCAATATGCCTAGTGAGGTTAAAACATCCAACCGACCCAGACAGCCTGCCTGCCCTCCCTCGCTGTGCTGCTGAGATGGCCTGGTTCTGCCAGTTGTGACTGCCAGTTTCTGCTCAAACAAGACACTGTGGACATGCTAAACCATCTTCACTAAGCGAACACAACAGTTTACAGGGTTCCTAATGAGGTGATCGTGACGTAAAATCTCAGAGCGCTGCCAATGAGGCAAGGACACTGATAAGTTTTATGTTTTAGTAATAAGCCCAGTACATGGAGCTGTGTTATTTGGGGACACTAAAACATTCATTGCTGCTGGTTAGGTAACAGTCGCATGCCAGAGAACGACAAATGTAAAATAAGGGCAGCTCAGTTAAGCCATTCCGTGTAACTCTTACTGGGCCACAGACAACAACAAGAAAAAATGAAGGTGGGTTTTTTGGTTTTTTAAGTTTCTAAGTTCTATCAAACTAAGAAACTTGAAATGGAACAAGGTCGAGGTCCACCTAAGAGGAGAAACAGGCTGCAGCTGTGTAGAGCGCAGCCGTAGATTGCGACCCATCCAAGCAGAAGCTTCAAAGGCCTAGAGAGAACGCAGTGATTTGGTCACGGCAGACTAATTCCCTGTACCAATGTTAAGGATAACCATCAAGTTGACTTTGGCCATCTTGCCTTTAACATGTCTGCTGCTCCTTGCCTGCACCCAAGCCTCTCTGACAGAAGACCGCTGTCAAAGTGAGCGAAGCATAGCCGGGAATTCCTGAGAGGAACAAACAACAGAGCACAGTAAGAATAGTTCCAACGCAACCGCCCGTAACAGCAAACAAGAAGGTGATATTTCCAAGAAAATTTTTCAAAGTCATCCAAGGAATTTGGCAGTTTAAGACAGCTGTTTTCCAGTCTTACATATGGAATATATTTTCCTGCAATGGGCACTTTAAGTAATGGTACTATACAAGAGGGAAAGAGAATATTAGTTCTTTAGGTTTATTTATATGTATTTTGTTTTGGGGAAAACTTCTATTCATTCTATATTCCAGGTATTAGTTCCTGGGAAACAAAGTACTCTTCCTTCTGCCTTTCCCAGGGAAGTGACACTGCTGATCCTTCCCTACCAGAGCCTATGAGATCACTCCAGGCTGCATTAGTTAGTTCTACTTATTCCAGCATAAAATTCCATCAGAAATCAGGTCCTGGACCCTCTCTTATGAGGAGATCAGCCAGGCTTACAGTAAGCAACGCAGAAGGTTAGGGAGAAAGCTACGCTTTTGCAGGATATGCACCAGCTCTGGTGTGAAAAGAAAGAAAAAACACAATACCCTGCTGGTTTGCAAAGCACTTCAAAACCGGAGAGGAAAAAAGGATTAACAATGCTGGGAAAGACCTCCTGATTTGAAAAGGCACAGTCCATGCTTTAACAGTTAAACAGAATTTTAGGGTTTCTGTGCGTAAGGCCCCACTGAATGATGCCCACAGGCACAGCTTATGGACTTTTTTTTTTGTATCTACAACTGCTCATAATTATAGCCTTGTAAAAGGAAACATAGTTAATCCTCAACTAAATTTTCAGCCATTAACCCATTACAGCAATTTTTATATGTTTATAACATCAAATATGTCATACCAGAGCACTTTGTAAAATAGCACACACATCATTAACTGCAGCTAAGTAACTACAAGCAAGTCAAACACCCTTTCCTCCACTTTTTTTTTTGCTTAGGTCACTGTTGTAGGAATACAATAATTGGATTATACCTAAATAACTATAAAGGGTAAATAAATGGATCAAAATACAATATAGGATCAACTGCTGGTTTCTAACAGAGTATAAGAATACCATATTTGTTACTGTTCTTACATAAATAATTACTACATTTGTCAGGGATTGGGGGTAGGGTAGTTTGAATAGATGCTCTTTAGCACTTATGCTGCTAAAATAACTGAGAGGTTACCAGGCAAGAACAGGATTCAGGATGTGGCACGACAGATTGATTCTTCTACTGAGGATGTTCCAGTATGTTGTTCACTTAGTAGATTAAGAGGCAATCAAGTTCAGACTTACTAAAATAAGATTTATGAATGTTAAAGGATGATTTAGAGAAAGGCTTAAAAGAGTAACAGAGGATTAACTGCAAATGCAGAGAACATAGAGGAGTCCAAAACAAAGGGATTATGACTTATCTTTCCTGTCTGTTGTATGCCTTATCTGTTGTATCTTATGTCTCTGTCTGTCAAATCATCTAATAGGTATTCTAATCCTGGAAGAAAAGCTTTGGAGTTTCTCACTTTGAAGATAACCAGATGCAAGATCAATTCATATGCCCACTGGATATTTATTGGTATGAAACAAACACCTAAACATTTATACAACGTTAAAAGATCAGTTTTAATAAAGGCCTAGATTTACTAGCAAAGTCCTTGCTATATCTAGAGTGCATCTTTTAAGAGCAATTCAAATCACTATTGCAAGACAGAGTATGTTATCAAATAAGCTGCTATTTCTCTTCTACTCCATTTATCCTTCTTCCCCTTCTCTGAAGTCAGAATGTTCTCAGCTTTGAAATGCACCATTCTTCTTGCTCTAGAATTGTGAAGGATGTTTCCTTGTTTCAGGAACTAAGTGACAAGGACTTTCTTAAAAACACTCATATTGGCAATAATAGGTGAGGTAACGTGCCTAGATTCAAACCCAGCTTATGCTAGCTATGAGGAATCTGCAAATTGAATTCTATCTAACAATATAATGTCCAGAGAATTTAATTTATTAGGTACTGCTTTTTGGCACTCCAGAACTCCAAAGCTTACTGGCTTTTAAACAGAATTCTCATTTTTAAAGTCTAAACTCAATGTTAAAAGAGTCACAGCACATTAGCAGAGAAGCCTGTCTCGCTGCTGAAGACCATCTGGTGACTGACTTGTCTCAAAAGTTTTCAATTCAGTGTTTGTATCTTGCTTAATTCAAACCAAATCCCCTTCCACAAAAACCACAGTCGTCTCCCTCTCTCCTCCCACCACCAAAGAGAAAAAAAATCAGGGGCCATCTATTGGGAAAGATCCTTATGACTTACACATATTAGAAAAGTTTATTACTGCAGACGACAATCAGGATGAGTTGGAGGTGATGTTTAAATTGCAGATATTTAGACCAAGAAAAAGCACATTTATTTCTGCATTCCAACATACAAGTTTCAGTGTCATACTGTTTGTGTATTGGGATGGGGTTTGTTTTTTTAGATGTTTAAGGATTGTTTTGCCCTTTTTTTTTTTATTTTCAGAAGAGATGGACCACCACACACTGAAAGAGCTGTCCTCAGGCAACAACGCAGGAACAACTCTCCTGAGGACATAAAACCTCTGTGTGTTCTCACGTATCAGAGCCAAGAAATCTGCCCACGCTGAAGGTATTCTTTCCTACTTCAGGAAACAGCATTAATTAAATGTTGGTAAACAAGATCTCTAATAAGTTGCATCCTTCTGGTTGTTTATTTTCTGACACTTTAAGCATTTTCACAATAGGATAGCTTTACAATTAGCTTTACAATAGAATCTTTACAATTTCTGAAGTGGCAAGGTCCCAGAAAAAAAAGAGAGAACTTTTATTTAAAAAAAAAAAAAGAAAAACTGAAAAAAAACCCCAAGCTTAATGTTTTTTTATATTTAAAAAAAAAAACCACAAAAATATCCATAGTTTTTTTCCTTTTTTGCCCCAACCGAATTAGTTACACAAAGTTGAATAAATTCACTGCCTAAAAAAAGAAAGATCAAAGACAGTGTCAATATTTAAAAGTCATTTTTCTAGTCAGCTACACCAGTTTTACACCATATGTTCAGTTGAAAGCCAAAAGCTATGAGACCTACAGCTGTTCTGCCATTTAACATCTGATGAGCTTGTGCTCTTTTTAAGAGTTATATTTGGCTTCAGACAGAGCTGTAAAACAATACCCCTCCACCCAATACAACACATGACCCTGCCCCAAACTCCTCACAACAGCATGGTTGATGGGCTGCTTGTCATCTACAGGAGGCAGTGGTGAAAGGTGGCCAGGCTGGGTCAGTAAGGGTGGCATCAGAGTTTGCCACATGGTACAAACACAACACAATCTGCAAGAGCACAGAAATTCTGGATCTTCACAGTTAAGTGGAGCACCTTCCACACAGGCATCTTACAAGGTGGTCTGTTCACAGGCAACAATTGGACTTCAGAGGTCTCCATTTTTAACTCCTGCATATCTAAAAGCACCATTTCACCAAATCAGTTGAGTTTCAAACTTAACAGATGTCCAAGCAGATCAGGACAGATATAGCAAACCCCCCAGATCACACCAAGTAAGGTAGGCTTTACTCCTTTCTATTCATGAAGACAAAATATCTGTCAACCTTCTTGTTTACAATGTAAAGCAATTTCTCCAGCCTGGTGACAAGGGCATTCAAGAGTAAGGAAAAAATTCAGGTTCCAAACCTGCCCTTAAGATTGCTTGTGCATTTTATCAAGCCAAATTCAGAAAGAATAAGGATCATCTTCCTCTGCCAGACATAACTGTTGTGCTTTGTGCTGATCTCAGTTTGCATCAGACATGCTCCAAGGACACCCACTGATCTGGCTCTTCCATGGCCTTATGAATCACCCACTGGTGCAAGGTGAAAAGCATTGAAATGCCTTTTGGTTAGATGTCTTTTGGCATCTTGTTAGAAAATTATTTGCAAATTTTAGGCTTGTGCTCAGCAAACAGCCTAAATACACCTTATATGCTTGAATGCCTTCTACAGCAGAGCTAACTTTCCCCTGGTCCACTGCTGAGAGCAAATTTTAGGCCCAGATTTACAGAAAGAACTTGCTACATAAAGAACAAAATATTCAAAAGCAAATAAAATGTACTAACAATTTGATGGCAATTTCTTTAAATCACAGAACTGATGGCAGGACTCTATTTATAGCAATGAGGGTATGAAAAGGGAATTTTGCGGGTAGGAGTAATAGCTTTTATTAGAACAACTGTAATAATTGAAAAGATTAAGCACACTTCTGATCTTGCAAGCCCTTCCTTGGACACAGAAGTTCTCCCCACTCTACTAATTGGGGATATAAAAGACATTATCCCTGTCTAGTAGACTGGCTTTATTCCATAAGGCACCTTTGTCAATTGAAGAACAGCACCTAAATGTCCCAAAACATATTTCATTGCAACCGGAGTAATATCTCAAGTAGAATAAAATCTAATTTCCATTTTTATTCCTAAAGGCACTTCATAACCATTGCCAAATCTGTGTATTACATGCTTGTAACAACTGACAATACAGGTTAAACTGCACTTTAAATAGGGATTAGGTCCAGGGCCAACAAAGAATTGACGCTCTACAAGTAACACTTCAGGTCAGACAGACTGACATAGAACTGAACTACATTCAGTCTGTCCTCAAGGACAGACAGCACACCATCTCCCAGCCAATTAACATTTTAAGCTCCCCCCCTGCCCAGTATAAAGGGTAGCTTTAACTCTTCAGGCAAATTAGGGAAAAAAACCTACAACTTTCTCCTGCAGTAATAATTCTCAAATTTAGGTATTTACTTGTTGTTCCCATCACATCAGAAAACCTTAAAAATAAAGAAGAACAGTGAAGCAAGGAGCATATTCAGCATTTATCTTGAAGTTATATTTTTTTATCCCTTTTGCTAGGACAAGTCCTCGTTTTAGAAGCCTGCATAATTTAAGCAATTAACAGGTGCTGTCTGTGTGGTGATAACACTTTCTCCCTTATCAAAAATTGGCATCTACAAAAATAGACTGTACGAGTCTAGAGACTTGGGTTTTTTTTTGCTAGAATAAGAGAAGACAGACCATTCCCAACAGTTAAATTTGCACTTTACTGAAATAAAATACGACTTTATCTTAACAGCAGGGCTCAATCCTTTCTGACCAAATTGAACTATTCTTAAAAAGCAATCAGATGTTATATAGTGCTCCAAAGAGTATTTCTGTTAACATACAGATAGAATATCACATACATATAGATTCAGTATAAACAGTCAAGAAACGTTCTTTCTTTATCACCAACTTCAACTACTGAATAGATACTTATGAGAGCATTTACTTGAGATTACATTGGGGATAAGTAAACAGACTTCTGCTTGTCGATCAGCAACTACTACTTCTAGGCTTTACTCTCTTTATTTCACCATTTTTCATATATTAAGCATCAGGCTGCTTCTTGCACTTGCCGAGTGACCCAATAATATTCCACTGAAAGAATTTATGAGACCACATTAGAATTTCTTGGCCATTGAATCTTTTCAGGTTTCCTGTACTATCTTGTTGCATAGTTTTTAAATTTAATTAAGTGTTGGTTTAAAAAACAAAGTGAAACATGCTTCTTCCCACATGAGTTTCTACACTGGAGAACTACATCATTAACACATGAATTTAGGTGCATAATTAGTTTCAGAACCAAATTCAACCTAAGAAAAAAAAAAGTCCTTTCTTCACCCTTGTGACTTCTCTTCCCCCACAGCATGCAACGCCTACAACACTGCCTCCACGTTTTCTCCTCTACAAGGAAGGAGTTCAGAATCTTCCACTGTGGCAGTTCTGGAGCTGACAGTTCCACTGAGTGCGGGAATACTGTTGGTTGCTATCTATGCTTAAAATCTCTGTTTTTTACCAAAAAACCTGAACATTAAAGCAATTTTCAAGTCAAAGAAGTAACTTCCTATACAAAAGTCAACCTCCAGGAAACTTGAGGTCCATGACAACCTCTTACCAATTTTCTTCACTTTCCTTTGATATAATAACATTACAATTAAATGTGTACTGTTGATGCATTAAGCTCATACTGATGAGGTTACAAATAAAACAGTTGCCCCTTATTGAAACATTTCCACTGCCTATCATGGAAGTCTGGATCCATCTCATTTCAGATGTATATAAAGAACTCATTGCAGAAAGCAAGCAGCTTCACTGAGACTCCTAATAGCATTAGTATATATGCCATCAATTTCAGATGTGCAGAAAGAATCCAGATTCAAAGGAGCTCTTTTGAAGTATTCACAGCAAAGCTGTTCCGAGACACACTGAACAATGAGTGTGTCCCATTCTCTCTAATTCTGACCTCATACTTATTCGTTAAAATACGACTAAATGACATTGCTGTCAGTAGCTAGAAGCAGTCACAGTAAGAGAAGGGTAAATAAGTGGAAAGAGATGTCACAACAAGAAGAACCTGGGCAATAATTGGAGAGCAATAGAATAGGAAACCCAGGAGTAAAAACTGCAACACCATAAACCGGGAAGATGGCAAAATGATGAGTGCTACAGAAGTAAACTACTTGACTTTACTGCCCACCAACGCTGTAATTTGGTTATTAAATTCTTGGCTGTACCCAGCTCAGAGACAGCTCAGCCCTACTAATGTGGTGTCAAAACAACTGCACGAAGAATTGCACACGGTCAAGTTCAAGGCCTACTGTGAACTGTCTTCAACTGGACAAATATTTAAACATCTAAGTGGGTTATTAATCATTACACCTTGAGAGACTGTCATCCTTAATAATCCCAAAGTGCTTCGTAATTTATGGCACAGAACTGCAGCTACCATGAGTCTTTTGGGTAGCAGCCAACTGTTGCTTATCGCACTCCGTTGTGTGGACAGGAAACGTTGGCTGCAGTAAATCCCTGACAGGCTTTTGATGCCTTCACAAGGGAGCATTTTAGTTCATCTCAAGGACCCAAACATAATACACTGAGTATTTTTTCCTCAAGGAGAGGAACTGGACTCTATAACCTCTGTGGAATTTTGAACCTCTAACGCTTAGCAGCTGGTGTTTCAGACTTAGATCATCCCGCAGACAAACCATCGCAATCAGATGACATTTCCAAAGGTACCCAAGAGACCACACTCTTGTAATCAATTCAATTTACAAAATTTAAAAAACAAGATACAAGATAATAAATCAAATAGGAAATCAAATATGATGTAATAGGAAGAAACCAAGAGCTTCACCCTGAAAAAGGATGTAACCTATGACTGTTAATTCTGTATAGATTCCTATGGAATTAGTCCAATATAAGTGCTTTGCCAGTCAAATGTTCTAAGTTGTTTCCCCTCACTCTTTAAAATTGGCACCTACCCTGCACAGATCCTCCTCTTGGCCAGATCTCCATATTCTCAGATCTGTGTATATTTCCATCAGTCAGAGGCTTGGGGAAAAAAAAATGAGATTGAGAAGAGCAGCTGGAGTACACATAAGGGGATTGCCACAAAATTACCATAGAACTTTTTTCCTGCATATAGCCCTCAAAAAAAGACTCGGTCCATTACTAAGTGTGTAGGCACTGTGAATGACAATAAAAACTTATATTTATTATTAAATTTTACAGACTATAATTTTATAATAATTTATCATTTTCCCAAATTACTTTGTAGGAGGAAAAAATTGCCTCCATATTGTATGTGTTCTACCATACTATAAAAATCATTTCATATTTGATTTTAAAATAGATAGCAGCATTTAACATCTTCAGAGGTCAACATTCCTCCTCATCTGTGAGTCGCTCTAGTTACCCAGTTTTGAAACACACAGGTACCAACCACTGCTTGAAAAAGATCCCTGAACTAGGTGGAGAACTCCTCCATAAGATGAAAACCCCACATACTGTACTGCAACAGGCAAGAAAAGTTAGTTCTTTCTACTCTGTTTCAAGACTAGCAAGAAAATAAGTGGGGAAAAAGTTGAGCTGTTGTGAGGTACCCATAAAAAAAAAAAAAAGTAGGTCAAGCTTAAAAATTTGACCTACTGATCTTCTTTGCTTTGGCAAAAGTACAAATGGAGTTTACATAATGCTGCTCACATGTAAGTGCTGGCTGGGAACTAAATGATACAAATGTTTTTAATAAGCTGCAGCCATTAACAGAATCTCATTTTTGGATTTCACTTAGTTTTAAACTCTTGTCTTGCAGAACATACTATTGAATACTTCCTTTTAAGATTCATATATTTAAGTCACTCTTGTATTAATCTCATTGTCATATTGCGTCAACAAATGTAATACACATGCCTGAAATCACCTTTAATTTGATTTAAAATAATAAATCACTATTGGTGAAATGCAGATAACTCCTGAAGCCACAAAGCTGAAGTCTCACCAAAGCACCTTTCCCACAATTTGTACTGTCTATAAAACAGATTTACAGCTATGTACTTCTTGAGTAAAGCATAGGATAGACAAAATCTGTATCTGCACATATCAAATAAGATTTAATTCTCTAGTAACTGTACATACTGCTGTGAAGTCAATACTTTAAAGAAAAATACTTATTCCAAATACTGAAACTTAAGTACCTACTATCAGAAAAGACAAATGAAATACCTGTTATTCTCAGGGTTTTTTTTACTCTGTTTAATAAAGTAAAACCATGATAGGAAACAAAAGGGTTTGGGTTTGTTTTGTTTTTTTTTAAATCAAGATTTGGGTTTCTGTGATAAAGACACCACCTCTATTTCACAGAAGCAGCAGCTAAGGCAGCAACTTTCCAACATCCAAGGTCAGTTGTGCCAGATGCTAGATTTGAAAAGAAAATACAAGTTACTAGCTCTTAGATCCATACTCTATAAATCAGGTATTTCTTACTTAATCCTTTAAGACTAATTAGAGAATGAGAAATTCAACATAATTTGGTTGGAGGCAAACTTATAGTTTTGTATCTTCGTACACTAAAGAGAAAATGTTCACCTAACAGAAGCAGTATTAATTTTTATTTGTTAAAAAGCAGATGCAAAGCATCAGTTCCTCCATGGACAAAAACAATCAGCTCCCTCATCTCTGCCCTGGCAAGCTCTCATAACCAGGCTGACACAGCTTTCTTTCATGAGATTCTTCCTACACATAAAATAGTTCCATATGTTTAAATGAGTGGTTGAGCAAGCACAAAATTAATTCATTACAACAATGCCTTACGATTAATTTTTCTTGTGCCTTAAGGCCTGGTCAATTGCAGAATCCAAGCAAAATTTAAGCACTCTGCTTTGTCAGATTTTTACATCCACTTGAAAGACATCTACAGTCACGAAGTGGAATGGAAATGTTAATTTTAAAGATAGCACAGACACTCCCAGTCCAGGCACACTTATTAACAGACTTCTCTTGTTAAAGTACTTGAATTATTTGAAGTTTAGATTCTTTGCCAGTCCTTACTAGTTCTTATTTGGTTTGGGGATTTTTTTTGTTTGATTTTCTGGTGTTGTTTTTAAGGCACTGGCAACCTCTCTTAAAATGCAAGTTCAGATAGCTTTGGAGATTGCTTTTCAGCAGTCATTTCTTTCTAGGACACGATGGTACATAATTCTTCATTTTCTGTATCATCACCCCATTTACTTTTTTTCCTGTATTCTCAGCATGCAATCCAAACAGGTTCAGGAAAGGGCAAATAACTTCTCCTGTCACAGTCATTACATGATACAGTACAAAAAAAAAACATTAGGAAAAAGTAATTTTGTAGAATTGCTTCCCATCATGTCCCATCATTCTCTACTGAGAAGAACTGGGAGAAGCACACTGTGTTTTGAGTATACTGCAAGGTGCTTAACAAACAATCACCAGAACACTTTTACAGACAATTTTTGAAAAGCCAACTATCCATACATCAAAGAAATAAAACAAAACAGTATCTATTTCAGTGGACAGGACAACAATTTGCTCTGTACCATGATTCCTCCAGAGAGAAACGTTGTAGATGAAGTTTCTCAGTGCAGGCCCAAAAGGGCACAAGAAAATATTAATATGCCATATTGATTTTCACATATCACTACTTTTTGAGCAGACAACTGCATTTAGAACAATAGTGCTACCTGGAACTCAAGTTTACACCCTCTTTTAAGTTGTTGATGCTTTATCTACTCTATTCCATCTATTCTATTCGTTCATGTACCTTCACGCGGTCTTGGGTTTATTCCATGTATAATCAGTGCTCCAAGCAGAGAAAACTATTTCAGTGACAATATGGTCTCAAGCTCAGCAGAAGGCAGGAATCACTGCTTGGTCATATCACCTGTGATAGTTCATTAAGCTGATCCCCACAAAGCTCCAGTCCCTGTTGGAAATGTGGAGCAAAATTCCTCAGGAGGAGCTATCACATGCAGAGGAGTAACACTGAACAGCAGTGATTTGCCACTTAGTGCTAGATAATTCATTTCCCAGAACAGGGAGTTCACTGCCTAAGGAGTAATGCCCTGCTGGGTACAGCCTACTCTTCTCTAAGGCCATAGACACCACTGAATCTGGAATCATGTTTCACAAATAAAAAAAACAACTGAGTATACAAAACCAAGAACTACACACAATATTTTGGAAGATACATGGAAAGACAACATCTGTACAATTTAAAACAAGTGGCGTGTTGCAGATTCAAAATTTACTGTGTTACAGCACAGCACAGTACATAAGACAGATTAAATGAAAAGTATAATTTCCAACATAAGTGACCTTGATGCTTGTGTCACAGATGCAAGATGAAATTGGAAGCTTTGCTGGACACTGGTATCACCCAAGTCAGCAACGCTCTGCACAGGCTGAGTGATCCAGCCATAACATTATATGGTATGTCCCGGTGTGATATATGTATCGATAGAAGAGGATGTGCTAAATACTTGCTTTAGAAGTTACTTGTCAGAATTTAGCAGCCTTAAATTCTGACATCTATATTAACTTAATGACTGCTATAAAAAAGTACATGTTGTTCTGTAAATTGGAACCAAATGAACAATCATGCTACATAGGAAGGGATGACTAAGTCACATAAACAAACTAATGGCTTAGCTTTCCGAAGGGGGGCTTTATTTGATTAAATTCTCCCCTTGAATTATTTGACCTATCCTAAAAAACATTTAAAATTGACAACCCCCCGACACATACAGCTTTTTAGCAAGTCTAATTTCAACTGGGCATACTATTCATACCCTTTTCCTTACAAAAGGGTTCAGAGCTGAAGCTGGATCAGCTTATATCCCCCACTCCTCCTCTACTGAAGACAAAATATTAAAATCATTAAAGACTCTCCCACACAAAAAAGGAATACATGGAGACAAAACTATCAGCTTTTAAAGTTCATCGCAAAAGAAGTGTAGAGATACAGGAGCAAAATTCATTACTACTGAAATCTTAGGCATTGGCTGAAATTAAAGCCAACTCTGTCCTTATTTCTCACACAGAATATTGGTTTGATAAGAAAAGGATGTTTGTGCAAGACTACTGAGAAGCTGCTGGTTTCTAGATTGGAGTTATCAGTGTTCTGTACTTGCACACTATGAATAACTAAGCCACACTGAGAACTCTCTGAAAGAATAGTCCATTTCATTTCCATCTTTCCTTTATAAGCTTACAGATGTATGAAATACCTGAAACCAAGTTAATGAATAATTCTTAAAAAATTACATCAAGAAAAAGTGCCCAATGAATTCTTGGACCCACATCTACAAAGGTGTATTTCCTCTAGCCTAAAGACAAATGAGCAACTGAAACTTTCAATGATCTCATAATTACAGTGCTGGAGAGGAATTCTTATAATCAACATTCTTCAAATGACTATAAAATTTATCTTTAAGAGTATGATTTAGGAGACTTATCAGCCCTTCCCCTAAATCGATTTCCCCAGAACATCTAGACTTTTCAGAAAAGCACTAAAGCCACTGCTTTGCTTTGCTATTCAAAGAAAACCATCACTATCTCTAGACTGTTTAGTATTAAAAAAATCAGATTTTTTTTTTCTTTTCCCCTGAAAGTCCAGGTCCCCAACCTTAATGTCTGCAGGCAGCTGTGGGTGAGCCAATGCAGAGCTCTGTGCAGAGCCCTGCCTTCCCAGGGCTGCCAAGGCCTCTGCTCTGTACGGTTCTCAAACAGCTGCAGTATCGAGAAGACCAGGCTGTTCCACGCTGCCTTTCAGAACCCCGAGGCCAGCAGCCAAGCAGAGGAACAGAATTACTGTCCTTTCTCCTCGCTACCAGGCTGCCTTGTGGAAGCAGAATCTAGACTAACTCCCACGGGAGATGAACCTAAGAGCGCCGAGATAAAGCAAAGAAATATTTTCTTTCACCAAATAGTTTCTTTCACCAGCTGAGAGCAGGATGCTTCAAAATAAAACCTGCTTCTCTGTGGCACGTACAGGAGTTGGATGACTTGAATGTGGCCCAAATACAGCAGTCTGCTGGGAATACCCAAATCCTGCAGCAGCTGGGACAGGGTTTACCTCCAGGGCTGTTCCTCCTGTGCCATACTTCTCACGGCAGCCTCTGGGTAACAAGTGCCACTCAGAAAAGCATTTCTCTCATAATTCAATACTACAGGAAGTTCCTTGATTCAATGTGCATCCTCACACTTCCCTTCTCTGCAGCTTGGGCAAAAGGCTCATTTTAGAAGGCCTAAGTACTGGAAATACACATTTATATTGTAAGACTTCTGGTTAAAAGCAATAGAGTGCACTGAATCCCATACCAATAAAAATCTACTAAAGGGACATTAAGGAAGGATGACAGCTAGCTCTCCTTTACAATTTTACCAAGTCAACAATTTGTTTGTCTTCAAATTATAGCAAAAAAAAAAAAAAAAAAAAAGGCTTAAGTCTGTCAAAACATGATTTGACTAGTGAAGTCCTTCAGAAAAATCCATACTGATTTCACACTTGGCAGCCTAATTACAATAAAACTGTTATTTGCATCTGTAAAAGTAGCACAGGACAGAAAAGGCAGATTATTCTTAAGTAATCATCAACTAACTAAGGATTAATGATTCCTAGGAACAATATTTCAGGAAACAATTTTTGTATTATGAAGAGATATGAAACACTTCTGTTTAATGAAGAACATGATGGACTGTTCTTAAGTCCCAAAAGACTTCTGTTTCCATTGGCAATTCCTTCAGAGCAGTTTTTGTTACCTCATTTCCATACAGGCAGAGAGAAACCAACACCTCACATCGCGCATACGATCTGTTAACATGAGGCAGGATTTAAGAAAGACATACTTAAATATTTAAAATGAAGATTATTTTATTTGACTGTAAGCCCCTGAAGAAGGGCTCATTACTGTAGCACTGCTGCCAGGTGGAACTGCTACAGGAAAGAACCAACTATTTTATGTAGCCATAGGCAGGAAGATCATTACGATTAGCCATAGGAGGAATGGTGAAGTCATCTAGGGAGTTCCCGAATACTACACTTTGGGAAGTGACTCCTCTCCTCTGGGCCATGTAGGAAAGGCTGGTTCCAGACCAGGTAACTGGAAGCAATTCAAACAAACCATAAGGATAGCCTGCTCAGAGGGAATGCCCACTCATCAATCCCTAATAGCCAACATTTTTAATACTCTACTTCATCAGAGTAAAGAAAATATGATGGCATTTGAACCAGTTCAGTCCTCTTACATGCAAGGAATATTAGATATGCAAGATCCAAGACAGACAAAGAACATTTTTTTAAACCATCTGAAAGAATTTATGACAGAAGCCTTTTGTACACTACAATCATAGAATCATCTAGGTTGGAAGGGATCTTTAAGATCATCGAGTCCAACCATCAACCAATACTGCCAAAACCACCACTAAACCATGTCCCTCAGCACCACAGCTATCCATCTTTTAAATACCTCCAGAGATTGCGACTCAGACACTTCCCTGGGCAGCCTGTTCCAATGCCTGACAACCCTTTCAGTGAAGAAATTCTTCTTAATATCCAATCTAAACCTCCCCTGTCACAACTTGAGGCCATCTCCTCTTGTACTATTGCCTGTTACTTGGGAAAAGAGACTGACCCCCGCCTATCTACACCCTCCTTTCAGGTAATTATAGAGGGAGAAGGTCTCCCCTCAGCCTTCTTTTCTCCAGGCTGAGCAACCCCAGCTCCCTCAGTTGCTTCTCATAAGGCTTGTGCTCCAGACCCCTCACCAGCTTCGTTGCTCTTCTCTGGACCTGCTCCAGCACCTCAATGTCCTTCTTGCAGTGAGGAGCCCACAACTGAACACAGTATTTGAGGTGGGACCTCACCAGTGCCAAGTACAGGGGGATGACCCCCGCCTTAGTCCTGTTGGCCACACTATTTTTGATACACCCCTTTTCTCTATTCTGTACCTGTGGATTGCTCGGAAATCACAAGTTTAGAAAAGGATGGTTCAGTTAGTTTCATCTGTTTGCAGTAAGGATGGTTTCCTTTTCTGACACGGAGATTTGGGGTTCTCTGGGACATGAGATCAAGGTGCTTCCCTCCTCGTTATCTCTCCCTGCTCCACTCATCAGAACACACTGGTCCTTATCAATAGGCTGAAATAAATTGTTCATACAAACAATTGCATCAATAGTAAAAAGACAGATGCACAAACCCTTACTCTTTTATAGAAAACAATGTCACTTCTGAAGTAAAAACCACATGGGATCTAGGCATAAAGGCTGATAAAAACCAGCGGGCAGGAAATATTCTGGAAAAAAAAAATGAAGGAAGGAAAGCAAGACCTTCCCTGCAACAAAGGGAAAGGTCCAAGACCTGCCACAAACTCACAGACAGACGGAACTACCATCCCAGCCTAAGGCGACTGACCCTGTGGGGATCCGGCCGGGACCTGGGGCTTCACGGGGAGGGGAGGGGGGAGTAAGGGCTGTCGCAGGACCCCACGGGACAGGGCTCCACGCCCGGGACGCACCGCGGAGGGAGCTCTCCGCAGCCCCCGGGGCCGTCCTCCCGGTGACTCCAGCAGGCCCCGCGTCCCCCGCCTGAGGAGCGGCCCCTCAGGGGGAGTCCGCCCGCCCCGCTCCGCCGCCCCGGGCCCGCAACCCGCCCGTCCCCGGGAACCCCCGGCCACTAGCCGCCTCCCGCCCCAGCCCCGGGCGGGTCCCCGCCGCCGGCCCCACCTCACCCGCGGACTCGCCGGTGTTGATCCAGTCCGGGTTCGCCAGGCTGGCGATGGCGAAGATGTCGGCGGCCAGGAAGAGGCATCCTGAGATGATGGTCAGTTTGTCCATCTCCGGCGGCTCCCGGCTCCGGCCTCCGCCCGGCTCCCGCAGCGGGCCCGGGCCGGGGGCGCCTCACAGCCGCGGCTCCATGGGCTCCGCGCTCCCCTCGGCAGCGGCACCAGAAACGGGTGCCCCCCCGGACGGAGCCGGAAGCGAACCCGGCGGGAGGGGGGGCGGCCGTTACTCCGGAAGGGAAACCCACTCTCCTCGGCGCGCTCCCTCGGGAGGGGCGGGGCTTACCCGCGAGAGGGGCGGGGCCGCCGCTGGTGGGAGGGAGAAGGGGCGGGAATATCCCCAAAGGGGCGGGGCGAGGAGGTGGTTTGCCTGCGCGAAGCGTGAAGCGGGGCGCGAGGGGCGGGGAGGAGAGATGCCGGTGGGAGGGGCTGAGGGGAGGGGGCGGGGCATGCGGCCGCCGCGGGGCCTGAGGGGGGCGCTGCTGCCGGCCGGCGCGCGCGGGTGGTGGGCGTCTCAGCGCGAGTCTCCTGTGAGGGGCGGCCGTTTCCCCGGGGCCTTGACTCCGGCTCGTCTCCTCACAGGTTCGGCTTGGATGAGCCCCGACACCTGCCCCACGGTCCGGTCCTTCGTCGCCCTCAGGCATCCGTGATCCCAAAGGTGTTTTTTAACTGAGGCACCGGGGGATTTCTCCCGGCCCTCAAGGGGCTGCCTCCTCCTTGCTGCCCTCTGTCAGGGCCTGCTCTCCCCTGGGGGAAACAAGGTGCACAGGGAGAGGAGAGCAAATTGGTCAAGGACTGTGGAATTACCATAGATCTGGTGCCACAAAAAAAAAATTGCCTCATGTTTCACAGGTCACTCTCTATCCCTTTGAAACTTTGGGCATTGGCTTAAATATCTAGAGCTGGTTCTGTAGAATTGGCCGAATCAGGGAAGGACTGATTCACAGAGGTTACACGACCATGGAGTGCTGCAGAAACGCAATGTTGCATTGCTGTCTTTGCTGTGCGCTTGGAAGAAAACCTAATTAATCTTGACTAGAAACCTCGTCCAAATCCAGTGATTTTTGATGATAGGCTTCTCCATGGATTTAGCTACATTGAAGCTTAGGGGAATCTGCAGACAGTAAATGAACAATGCACCAAATGTGTGAAACCAGACTGGTTTTGGCCACAGTAACTCTGTGCCTTCAATACTGTCACTCTGCCATGGGAATGCTGAACTAAATTAGTCTAGCAGCCCCCACATCTACAGGTACTTGAAAAATGTCTAATTGCTTACATATTTTTTTCCTTCTAACAGTTAACACCCACTTATTTTTTCCAGAGCAGCACAACTGGTCTATACAGAACATACCAGGAAGCCAAGCAGCCCATTGTCCGTGCTGTTTCTTTTTACGTAAGTCTTTTATGTAGATGGGAGACTGCAAACAAAATGGCGATATTAGTGAAGTAATCATAAAGTGTTCAAAAGCAATCAGTAGGACCTACTATTTGGAGGACCAAGAGCTGTACTTAGGTTCTATTGAAACTGTCAATTCTTGACAGATTTTCTTAAGGGTGGAGAAAGTAGTAAGACTTTTGATGAAAACCAGCTGAAATTATTCCCTTTAAACAGAAAACAATTGGTACATGGAAGCGATGGGACAATTGATTTTACTATTTAAAAGATTTAAAAATTATATTGCACCAACAATGGTAAGCCAGCAGCCTTGATAAGAAGTTATTTCCAAGAATCATCTGCAACTATCCTATAAACTGTCTTTAAGTGGTATTTAAATAGCTTTTAATACAAGCATTATGTAAAAGTCTGCCTCAAAATATGTTTGTCTTCAAATAACTCAGCTTTGTGGCAAAGGGAATAAAGGACGGAAGAGTGGAGAGGGTACACAAAGGGAAGATATGATTTTCATTGGCTTTTGATATGCAGGCAAATCTGCAGTCAGAAATAGTGACAGAATCCAGTCTTCATACCCTGTAGTCTGTGTGGTCACTTATTTAATCTTGCTCAGAATTATTAGGAGATGAGTACATGCCTAAGGATGCCACGTGGGAGGACACAGCTAGCTATAGGTTCTCCAGAAATCTTTGGGGCCTCAGACAGAGCTGCGGTATTGACAGCCAGGCGGCCTAAATTGAATTACTCCTACTACTCCTCCTGAAACATTGCCCTAGATGCAAACCAACACCAACACCAGGCTTCTCTGGTGTAGTGCTGGAGTGGGCGTTACTGGTGTGGTGCTGGGAGGGGGCTTGGAACCCCGTTGCTAGGAGTTGTTACCTGCTCATCTGCTGGTAGATTCTTCCAGAGGCCGTCATGGAGCAACAGCACATGTCCAAGAGGCTCATCTAGCATACGCCTGCCCAGGGGTTTTGGATCCACAGAAAAAACTCTTCCTCTGGACTCGATGGAACATACAGAGTCTTCAGCAGCAGCTGGAGATGAAACTAAGAGTGAGTTTCCATCTCTTTTGGTCATTTCTTCCTCCTCACTGCTGCCCCAACACTACTCTTCCAGCCCTATATTTCAGTATCTCAAACTTTTTAAGTCCTTCTGCTACCAGGTAGTTCATCTTTTTCAGAGACCCCCCAATGCCCCCAATTTTTTTGGTGTTAAGAGTCGCTTCTGCTCTTGAGCTCAAGTGTTTGGAACGGAATCATTGGCAGATGACAGGAGGAAAAGGATGTTTCTTCAGCAGAAGAGGATTGAATTAGATCCTATGCTGCTACCTGCAGAAAGTAGAGAATTGAAGGGTGACCTTGGAGAAAATCAGGACAGTGTTAGTGGAACTGTAATCTAAGTTTTCTCAAGTGTCTAAACTTTTGGTAGCATAGAGCAAAGAGAAAATCCACCTTCCCTGGAGACTATATAGACTGCTATCAGGTATAGTGAAAAGACAAGAGTCTCATCTAGTGAGTCTTAGCATTCTTCCTAAATATTTTGTAGGCTTTGGATTAGTCACAGCTTTCATGGTTTTAAGTCTCTCATGTCCAGCAACATAACTTCATGCAATAAGAAGCTTAAAATCGGGATTCTGGCTTCTAATTAAAGTTAGCCAGATTTGTTATTAATATTTTTTGTTTGTTGTTTCACTGATGATCATTTGCTAACCTACAACTGCTCATGAATTTTGATGGAATTTGCTGAATAACTTTGGCTAGAAAATAATATAAAGTAATCTTACTTCATATCACAGAATCAGAGTCACCTAGGTTGGAAAGGACCTTTTAAGATCATCTAGTCCAACCAATGAAAAAACCACAAAAACAAACAACAAACAAAACCAACCAAACAATAATAAAAACCTACAAACAAACCAAAAAAAACCCCACACAAACCACACACCACACCCCAAACACCACCAATCCACTACTAATTCATATCCCCGAGCACCATGTCAACCCGTCTCTCGAATACCTCCAAGGATGGTGCCTCAACCACCTCCCTGGGCAGCCCATTCCAAGGCCTGACAACCCTTTCAGTAAAGAAATATTTCCCAATATCTAACCTGAACCTCTCCTGGTGCAACTTGAAGCCAT